>JAADXJ010000050.1:0-53754 GCA_023337735.1 Pythium biforme | reverse complement strand
TGCGAGCGATGGACACGATGGAGTCTTGGAGGCGCCAACGGAGACGATAGCGAGCAAACGACGAGATACCCTTCTCCAGGAAGTTTCGAGGTTCGAAGATCTTCAGTCCGACCATGAGAACTATCATAGTGATCACGATGACAGGAACGAGAACGAGAGACAGGTGGAGCAACCTGACCAGTCAAACCACGAGCCGCCCCTTGACGATAGGTGTGCAATACCAAATTGCAGTAGTGCCGTGGAGGAGAGTCAAGAAAACTACGCCGGTCGACTCGACGATTCGGCGGGGGATCAGGGCAAGGCTGAATACAAGGAAGAAGTTGCCGCTCCCTCCCCGGTAAAGAAATCAGACGAAGAACTTGAAGAAGAGCGCAGAAAAGTTGCGGAGGAAGCCAAGAAGAAAGAAGATGAAGATGCACTGGACGCCTATCGCCAGCGCGTTCTTGCCCGCCGAGCCGCTGAAAAACGGAGCAAACGGGAACTCGAAGAGCAGCGCAAAAGAGAGGAGGAAGAACGAACTGCTGCAGAGCTTGCGCGTCAACAAGAAGATGACTCGGAGGATGATATGGAGAAATCGGGCGGCTCGTTTGCATCAAGGTACAGTGGGCATGCTTTTTTACGCATTTTTCTGACGGTGTCTGAATGTGTGTATCGCTTCTGTGCAGTGCGGCAAGTTCGAGTAGCTCGTTCTAGACCATCCACGAGTCATGATGATGAGTTTCCTCATCGAACGTGGAAGTCATGGTCCTGTGCCAACTTGTAAGGTGAACCATCAGTCTCTACCACCCTTGGTGACGCTGAAAACCATCGTCAGCATCGTCAAGCAGCGGTGCAACTTCTCACGTCCATTTCGACCTCACATCACTTCCCTTATCTCATCGTGTGTGTACCCTGCGCCCCGCTCGTGAACTTTAGCGTTTCAGTACTGTACTGAGCGCGTAGCTTTTTGTGGAACGACGGAGTGACACCAGAGTCCGACACGTCCACGTTCTTCAACTTCGGCAGCTCCTTCAGGATGTTCAGGTTCGCGTTCTTGAACTCGCGCCGCCCACTCAATACAAGCGTATGGAGCTTCTTCAGCTCCCCGAGCGGTGTGAAGTTGATGATGTTGACACCGCCGCGGAACGGATTCGCCAACTTCAACTCGACCAGGTTATCCATGCCCCTGAGGAAGTCGATTGTGACCACCGAGGCGTTCCACAGCTCCAGACTTCGGAGCTGACGAAGTTCTCCCACGGTGGAGAGTTCGACGGGACCTGGTAAGAAGGCAATCCACAGTGTTCGAAGATTTGCTGCATTCTTCAACACAGCAAGTGAGCTGCTGTCTCGCGATCTCCATCCAAGCAACTGAAGTCGACTGAGTCTTGGTGCACCTTCCACGAGCCGCGAGTAGTCATCCCACGGAGGCGAGATCATCTCTTCCAGAGCCTTCCAGCCACTACCGAAATGCCGACTGGTCACGAATCCTTGTCGACTGTCGAGTGCAAGCCTCTTCAGATGATGTAGCCCTGCTAACGCCGACCAATCTTCGACCCCGTCGACATTTATCGAGATTTGCTCCAGTCGGTTCAGCGCTTGCAGTGGCCTCCAACTCTCCAGTCTCGATTCGCACAAATGAAGCTGCGTGAGCTGGGGGCTATGGCTCAGCAAACAGTCTATCGGCATGTGGGTGAATACGATTTGGATGGACTCGAGATGCGGAAACGCTGGTGACGGGTGTGAAGCATCGTCTCCAATTAGTATGACCGTTGTAGATGCGATCGAGTCGAGCGTGAGATCTCGCAATGCTGTGAGGTGCACCAGCGGCGATAGATCGGTGACCATCATCTCAGTCAGCACCAGGCGCTCGAGGTTGGTGAGGCTTCGTAGGAAGTCGACGTTCCGGAGTTTTGGTGCTACGCGCAATTCCAGTTTCCGTAGGGACTGAAGCATTGCCAGCTCTTTGCAATCCCGCAGCTCCAGTCGCGTGATCACCAGTTCTTCTAGTGACGTGGCGTGCGCGAGTGGCTCCAAAAAGTCGTCCGAGGCAAAGTCGCTGGAGGCATTGAACTGCAGCTTCTTGAGCGAAGGGAACCGTCGTAACCAACGGAAGTCGTCAATCCGCAACGCCCCCAAGTCGACGTCGACAAGCAGCGCCGGATTCAGCGTCATCAGCCACGGGGCAAGCTCGCTAGCGACTTCCGGCGAGCCGTCTGCGAACTCGCGAGGGTACATCGTCCAATGCTCTTCGTTGAGTCGGCGCCGCACGTGCCGCACGTACTCGATGCGGCTCATCTTTCGCACGACGCCCGACTCGCGCCCGATTCGGCTGGCTTCGTCGAGCACTTCGCGATCCAACGAGGGCTCATCGGCAAACTTGACGCGCTGGACACTGGTGAGCAGCTCGGGCAGATCGCGGATCGCGTATGGCGGCGACAGGCAGTCGCGAATCTCAACCGCATGGAGGTGAGACCGCAGCGCCATGCGCCGCAGCACATCGTGGACGACGACTGAAGAAGGCGAGAGCTGCACGACCGAGCGCTCAAACACATGCGCGCGCATCGACGAAAGCGACGCCGCGCGACATGTACCCGAGAGCTGCCGGATCGACTCGAAGTCGAGATACGCGAGCACCGTCGGCAGTAGATCGTGGAGCGCGTTGCTGCTGTAGGAGCTTGCTGGTGGTGCCACGTTGTTGCGCTCACTGCTCCTGGTGAGACACTCACTTTCGATAGGGACCGCAAGGGGCGATGTGAACATCCACTGGATCATTACAGCAGACGCAGCGACCGAGGAGACGAGTGTTGGAGGAAAGGCGGTCACGCAAAATGCACACCACCACCAAAAGTTGCTGTTGCTTTGCGGAGAGGCACGAGGGGGTACACAAGGCACACACCGCCGCCATCACGTTTCGCGGGGTCCGTCGTCCACACGATGCATGCCGTTCCCGCCAAAAAAGGGGTACTGTGAGGCTAACCGTTTTTCGGTGTCAGTGATTCCAATCTTGCCCAGCTTGGCTAGCCTAGTTTTGACCTCCTGGTTTGTCGTCTCTCTCATGAGACCGTGCGGGTCAAAACCTTGACGCGCAGCCACTGTGGCCCACGGTGGCTGCCGAACTGGACATCTTGTTCGCGGGAACCTTGGCGAGCGTCATCTCGGCTGGCGCGCGATTCGACCACAGTGTTGTCCCCGACCTGTACCGTGATCATCCACCCAGTGTCTCCCGCGGGACTTGCCCAGGTCCGGTCGCCCCCTTTCGCTCTCTTCGTTCTTTTCTCTCCTCCCACGCGTGGCCCCGCGTCGCTGTCGCGCTCCCAAGGCACGCGTTCATCGGTAGATCGTCGCGACAGCTCCTCCACACCACACCACTCGGTCTCGGTTCCTCGAGCTTTCCGGCTTCGTGATTTTGATCGTCATGACAGGAATGCCCGTGCTCGACGCGGCGCTTGCGTATTCACCGGCGTCGGCGTCAGCGTCGCTGCCCGGCTCGGGGCTGCCCGCCAAAAAGAGCGGCGCAACGCCACAAGCGACGGCCGCCAAACCGACGCTCGACATCGACCCGGTCAAGCGCGCGCGCCGCACGGCGATCGAGCGCCGCTCGCGCCAGCAGCGCCAAGCGCGCGTCAAGCTGCTGCAGGACGAAGTCGACACGCTCGCGCGCATTCTCGAGAACCTCACGCTGCCCAAGAAGCTGCAGGAAGATGCGCGCACGCTGCTCGACAATTTCGGGCTCGTACCTGTCCATACGCCTCCACCAAAGGTGCTGCTCGCGAAGATGGACAGCCTCGCCAAGGAGATGCGCGCGCTCGAGCGCGAGCACCGCCAAATGCAACGCAAACTGTATGAGCACCAGAACGCCGCCGCGGTGATCCGTGATGTGGTGATGCAGCCCGCGGCCGACGACTGGGATATGAGCGTCAAGCGGTGGGACGCGATCTCGCGGCAGCACTACACCCCTCTCGAGCCTGGGGAGTGCGAGCGCATCATTGAAAGCTGCATGAAGACCATCACGCGATTTGGGCTAAGTGACGATTTCGTGTCCTCGGGGCTCTCGCTCAACGGCTGGGTCGATCGCACGCGGTACGAGCCGTCGTCCTCGACGTTTGAGTTTAGCTTCTCCAAGCCGCTGCCGTACGTCGACCCCGCCAAGCAGTTCACGAAATACTGGAACGTCTTCTGGAACGAGGCCGAGTACCGCCGCGTGATGCTGGGCCTCTCGGCCAAGTACCACATGCACATCCTGCAGCGCATCTCGGACGACATTGTGATTTTACGGCAAGACATCAAGTACCCGCGGCTCGACGCGACGTGCCACCACATTTGTATCGAGTTCCGCAAGCAGACACCCCTGGGGCAGCTCATGTGCATGAAGACCGTCCCCATGCCGCAAGTGCAGCTCGCAATGCCCGACGTGATCTGGACCCAGAACTTCCACTGGTGCGTTTTCGATCTGGCAACGAGCTGTGTATTGAAGATCGCACGCAGGCTAACTGAACGGTGTGTTGTGCCACAGGAACCATTTCGACGAGATACGAGACCGCAATGGCACACTGACCGGCGCTACGTCGACTGCGTGCGGCTCCATCACGAGTGAGAACGCCGACTACGCGACGCTTTGGATCATGGAGGCGGCCGTGACTGTACTGCGCGTAGAGAGCTCGTTGATCTCACCACTGCTGAAGCAGTGACATCATTAATTCTCCCCGATTCGACAAGCAACACCAAGATGATTTGTAAGTAAAAATGCGGTCCAGACGGCGCACTTCCAAAGTAAACAGCGTCAAACAAACGTGAAGTTGCTTTTGCTCATATCCACAGCGCATCGTCCGATTCTTGCTGGCCCTCACCGCCATCGCGTTCGCTGTCTGTGGACCCGGCCTCCGACGCCTCGTCGTCGCTGCTCTGACCGTCTTCAGCCTCCTCCGCTTGGTTATCTGCACCGTTCTCCGGCTCAACGGTGACCGGGTCTTTCATCTGGAGCGCCGCAAGTTTGTTGGCCGCGAGCGCGGCGCCGAGCTCGTGGATGAGGTCGGTCGACACGTCGTTCTCTGCGAGGTTCACGGTCTGGAGAGTCGGGTTCTGCTGCACGGCGCCCAGCAGCGCCCGAGCCCCGCGCTCGCCGATTTGGTTGTCCACGAGCCCAAGCCGCATTACCGAGCGGTTGCTCAGCAGCGCCTGCGCGAGCGCACATGCGCCGTCGTCACCGATCTCGTTGCCCCACAGCAGCAGCTCCTGGATGGTTTCGTGGCCGTACAGCGACTGCGCCAGCGCGACGCAGCCCTCGTCCGTGATGGCGTTGCCGTACAGGTCCAGCGAAGCTAACGTCCTATTCACGCAGAGCATGTCGGCCAGCGCGCGCGCGCCGCGGTCAGTGATCGCGTGGTCGGCCAGCACGAGCCGCGTGACCGTTGAGTTGCGCTCGAGCACGCGCGCGACCAGCGCGGCGCCGTCGGCCTGGAGGAGGTGGCCGCGCAGCGCCAGCGGCGCCAGGTCCAGCGTCGCGAGGTCTGGCTCGGCACCGTGGCGGAGCGCCTGCAGAAGATCCTTGAGCGGTGCGTCGCCGGACGCGAACCGCGCAGCCACTGTGGTTGTAGTTGTATCTGCCTGGTTGTCCATGGTTGCTTCTGGACGAGATCGATGGTGTCCGTCCAGAAAAGATCGCATTTCCTGCGACATCTTGATGAGATCCAAAGAGGAGCTCATGGGTTCTGTGAATTTTGCGGGTCGGGTCAGATACGAAGAGGGTTGATGAGCTGAATGAGAAAACCCGGCCCAGTATAGTGGACCGTCATTCTCATGTCCCTCTGGCTTTGTCGTGGCGCGTCTGTTTTCTGGACCATGTGGTTGGGTTATCGACTTGGTTATGCGTGCCGGATGTCGTCCTGTCGTGCGTACACATCAGAACGCTGGTCCAGTCCAGCCACGTTCGAAATGACAGATCAGCCCAACAATCTATCTCCAACAACTTGATGACCTCGTCTTCTTCGCGCACGCATGTGGTGGTGCTGCTCTGGAATGTTCTGGTGCGAGAAGGCACACGGTAGTTTTCGTGCACCGGAGCGACTTGGTTCGCCTCTTCGGTCATCAATGCCCGTGGCAATGCGCAACTGCAAGAAAAATTCGCGGGATCTCAACCATTGCTAGTACGGTACAGGTACCGATATATGTTCAGTCTGTATCGTAGGCGCACATACACAAGCTGTTCTCCTCTAATATCACACAACGGTGCAGTATAGCACATAGTGTGCTTGTAGTCTACACTGGCGCGGGTGTCGACAAGCACTCGAGATCAGACAAGTTGCTCCGATCGGACGATCCATTTATTAGGTACAATTCCAACTTGGAATCCAACCTGGAACAAATTCTTGTTGGCAACACTTCTTACAGTGGACTAACTCTGCCATGTCCCACTGGGACTCCCAGAGCCACCTCGGTGCCACAGTGCACTGCCACTCATCAGTTGGTTCTCGAGCAACATGACCTTCTTCTGGCTTTCTATCCTGTGATTGGTGCTCTGAAGACTCCAGTGAAGTCGCTTTGAGTCTAGAAACCAGCAGATCTGGCTGCGCCATCTGGGCGGCCACACTTCAATGTGGGCTCTGGCGCATAAAACCGTCCGTATACTTGAATAAAGTATTGTGCCCCCTTCAGATGGGCTTGCTCAGCGTTACTCACAGTGGGATGGGTCATCTTCGTCTCTGCCGTTCCAAAGCGGCCTGTCAGGGTCAACGGGAATAGAGCCCAAGTCTAAACTTTAGACTGCACCAACACCGACAAAGATCATACTGTACTGTTGTGTGCAATGCTGGTGCTTGTTGCGGTTCTCCGGATGGCATTGTTGCATCCGGATGGCATCCGGAGGTGTGAGGTCCACTCCAGCGCACGGCTTTTCTGTGTGGCAAGAGACCGAGTACGTCAGATACAGTACGGCAGAGGGAACCAAGCTCTTCTCCTCTCCCTCCTCCTCCTTTGCTGTTGACGACGCAAGCGCCAGCGTGCAGGGGAGAGGCTCTCAGACAGGGGAGACCGTCCTCGTCCTGGCAGCTCGCACCGTCCGGAGAAGATCATTGTGCAATTCGCCAACTACCTCCCAGGTCCTCCTTCCACCCAAGCCTCTTCTCCACCACCATGAAGTTCTTCGCCACGCTCCTTCTCGCCGCGACCGTCGCTGTCGCCTCGGCCCAGGAGGTCCCGGCGTGTCCGGCGACGCTCATTGCCACGGCCACGGGCAGCGACGAAGCCAAGGCCTGCACGACTGCCACCGGCTTCTCGGCCGCCGTCGCGCTCAAGACCTTCCCTACCGCCGCTGAGGCCACCAAGATCTGCGCCAACGTCGACTGCCAGAAGCTCCTTAAGGCCGTGACGAACCTTGTCACGGCGGAGTGCGATCTCGCTGGCGTCAAGGTCAAGGCCACGCTTGTGGACAAGTTCGCGGCGGCCTGCAGCGGTGCTGCCGCCGGTACCACCGAAGGTGGTGCCGCCAAGGCTGGCTCGGGCTCGGGCGCTTCGTCTGCCGAAGTCACGACTCCGGCCCCGACCACCCAGGAGGCTTCGGCCGCCGGTGACAAGGAGGAGACCGCTGCCGGCTCGACCGCCGGCTCGGGCGCCGCTTCGCCCGCTGCGGAGACCGTCAAGGCCGTCCCGACCCCGGCCCCGACCAAAAGCAGCGCCTCGACCGTCGCCGCCGCTACGGGCGCCGTTGTCATGGCTGTTGCCGCTACCATGCTGTAAGCGCCTTCGCTAACAGCCTCGCAGTAGCCGAATATCGGGGCGTTTGTAGTCGCCGTTCGATACGCTTGCATGTGTCAAATATATACTACCAGTTTTGATAGACCACATCCATCCCACGCACAGTATGTACCGATATGTGGTTCCTGTTGGTAACACAGGGTTCAGATCCATTCGGACGGACTTCTGTGACCGCTCAAGAGCAATCGGCCATGGTTGTCCAGATGGATTGATGGCTTCGCATCCAAAAACGACTTCGAGAGGAAGTCACCGCTCCTTCTGCCTCTTGCCTCTCACCAAACACTCTTCTTTTTTTAAGATAAGCACGAGCATGGAGTACTCCATCAACCTGCTCCTGAGATCAACGGTGAGCTAATCAATTTTAACTCATGGCCAAGCAGCGACAAGTGCTTGCTGGCCACGTCCGTGCGACGACGACGGCACAGCAGCACCGTAGCGGTGGCAGCAAGGACCACCACGGGCACAACAAGCATCGTGAGCGTCGAGAGTCCACCAGCAACCGTGTCCTTTCCTTGCGACGGCGACGGCGAGCCCGCGGTCACCACTTTCTCCTGGGCCGACGCAGCGTCGATGTATGTGGTCTTGGCCGAGAGCCATGTACACAATGGCAGCCGCGCCGCTGAGTCCCTCAAGTGCTTCCCCGACGACTTCCTCTTCGCCACGGCGTCGTACCAGGTCGAGGGCGGATGGAACGCCACGGGCCGCACGCCCAGCGTCTGGGACGACGACTGCCGCGCCATGCCAAGCAAGCAGTGCGCCAACGTCGCCGACGACTTCGTGCACCACAACCATGCGGCATCGCGCTGGTGGCCAATACCAGTTTAACCTCCTTCCGCTTCTCGGTGTCGTGGCCCTGTGCGATGAACTGGGACGCTGCGACCAAGCGCATGAAGCCCATCACGCCAGGTCTCATGTTCTACCCCGACATCATCGACGCGTTCCGCGCCAAGGGCATCATCCCGTTCCTCACGTCTTACCACTGGGACTTCCCGTTGCCCAACGTTTTGCTGGCGCACGGGCCCGCGGTCCAACGCTCCCGTGGGCCCACGGCGCCTGAAGCGCTCGATGCCAACGCCAAGATCGTGCATTTTTGTTTGGCTGGTTCTTGCAGCAGCCGGTGGTCTCTGGCAAGAACCCAGCGGTCACGCGGGACCGCGTGAGCGATCGCCTGCAAACGTTAACGGAAGAGGAGACGAAATTGTTGGTCGGCTCGCACGATCTGTTCATGCTGATCCACGACGGGGCCAAGAGCATTGTGGACTGCGCGTCGCCGCAGTCGGCGGTCCAGTGCGACACGCACACGATCGGCTTGGAGCGCAACCTGGGCATCGACGACTCGCACTTGCCCGAGGGTGCGCGCCCGACGAGCCCTGCGCGCGATGTGGCACTAGCGACGGACGAGAGCGCGTCATCCGCGAGCAGCAGAAGGGGCGTGAGGCATGAGGAGCTTCATGGGGACCACTGGTGACGAGAGGAGATGCAGGGTAATGTTGGGACGGTGCGCCGATATCGAGAGAAAGCGCCGAATCGTCAAGTGTCGCCAGGGTGCTCTCGTACGGTATGAGAGCAAAGTCGTTCTATTTTCGCTTCTTCAATGCAATCTACTGACGTAGGGTATCCAGAGGATGGTCCTGTCCAGTCGCAGCTCTTTATAAGGGCCCACGACATAAGAGCAAATTCTGTATACGGGCACCAGAATCTGTTCCCAATATGCAGCATACAAAGATCAAATAAACGAGGGACAGTACGACACAGTATATGAGCAGAAGAGCAATTGAGCAGCTATTTGATCTCTAGAAGTGCAGTATTCGCATCAAACTGGAGCAATTATGTGACTTGGATGACTCAAATCAAATTGGCATCGCGAAGCAACACCCCATTCTCTACTTTAGAATCAAACCCACAGATGAGTGTGAGCTCAGCAACTTGACGGCGTTGTGTCTCATTCTGATGCCAGGCGTGCCTTCCGCGATCATCGGTGCCTCCTTTACCCAAGGTGTTCCTCTGCATCCCGATTGATCTCGTTTGTCTGGAGATGAGCGGCACTGAGGGCGCGACAGTACAATGTTCTGGTGGTCATCTCAACTTCAACTTCGGCAGTGATCTCATTGGACCAACCGGGTACTTGAAGTAAAACTTGTTCTACCAATGGTGTCTATGCGGTCCTGTGCGTCCCTCCGTCTCCACAACCGCAGAACAACCACACTTGGGATCAAAATGTTGTTCCAAGACCACTGTGCGGTACATGTCCATGTGTAGGCAACATATTGGGCGATTGGTTTCGAGGGGGAACCATTTTTATCGACCGTTGAAGCCCAGGACACGTTGGACACACCTCCAGCGGCATCCCCAATCTCCCCACAAATCCTACATTTCGCAACTCGCCACGTGCCTCGCAGGTCCCAGCCAACTCAATCCACCACCACCAGTCTCCATGTTCCCCCAAATGATGTGCTTTGCGGTCCTCGCTGTCTCTACGCTCGCAGTTGTATCGGCCCAACAAGAGTGCGACACGCTCAAGCTCATTGGCATCGTCGGTGGCACGAACGGCGCTGCGTGCACGGCCACGACGACCTACTCACCGGCGTCGTTGTCTATCCCGACCGGCGACCTGCTGAAGACCGTGTGCTCAACCGAGAGCTGTAAAGCGCTTCTCCAGGAGATCAGCGCGGCCGTGCCCACTGAGTGCCTCTTCAACGGCAAGCTGCTGAAGTCCACGATCGTCGACAAGTTCCCCGGTGAGTGCGAAAAGGCCCTGGGCACGACCTCGGCGCCAACAACGACGACTACGGCTCCTACAACGAACACGACGAACACGACCGAGACGCCAGGTGCGACGACCGGGGCCCCCGCGGCGACAACGGAGCTTCCCGCGGTGACGACCGTGGCGCCAACGAAGGCGCCGCCTTCTTCCTCCAACTTGACGGGAGCGGGAAGCGGCTCGGGCTCTGCTCCGCCCAGCTCGGACGGCTCTATCACCAAGGGGCCGTCGGGTGCCGTGCCGGCACCGGCACCGACGGGTGGAGCCTCGAGGCTCTCGGCCGTCGTGGGCATCGTCGTCGCTGGTGTGGTCGCTGCGATGTTGTAATATTTTCTCGTGGGTTTCGGCCAGAGCCTTCAAAGGTACCATGAAAACCTCAGTATGGATAGGAGATTTCTCCATTCAACAAGATAGAGGACGAGGAGGAAGCGACAGCTCACTACCGTTAAAGCGCTCGTTTCTCTGGATCTGCTTCTATGGGCTGTTTACGCTGTGGTTTACGCTGTGCAGCCACACTACTTTTGTTGTTGTTCCACCCATTTTTCTTCCATCATCAAGTCAAACAAGCCCCCGGAAGGAACTATCGTGGGTGCAGTTCTACCGGTTGTGGGCAGCCTGTCCAGTTTGTTTTGGGTCCTCCATCATCCGTGCTCTCTATCACGTTTGATAGACGCCAACGTGAGAGCCAAAAAAACGAGAAAAAGAAAAGAGTTCTCGTGTTGTTTCTCTCGCTCGCCAGAACATTCTCCTTGGGAGACAGAGAGAGTCAGCGTCGCTGGCCTCTCGTTGTTGGAGAGCTGCCGGCCAGTTCTCTATTCTCCGTTTTCCCGACAAGCAAACACCTTTCTCACCAGCATGCGCGTCTTCGCTATCTTCACTGTCCTTGCCATTGCCAGTGTCCCGGCGCAGCCGACGACGCCCCCGCCTTGCGACACTACGTTACTGCTGCCGCTGCTGACCGACCCGAGCCTTATCCAGTGTACGGCCGACTCGGGGCTCTCGCTGCCACCGACAGCCGCTTCGCTCACGGCAGAAGTGCTCGAGAAGGCCTGCAAGTCGACGGCCTGCAACACGCTCATCACCAAGGTGCGCGGGCTCAACGTGGGTGACTGCTCGATCGCTGGGTTCAAGATCGAGACGGACTTGCTCACGCCGCTCAAGACGGCCTGTGCGGCGGCCGGTGGGTCGGGCGCCGGCTCGAGCGCTGGTGCGACGCCAGCGGCCGCCCAGGAAGACACCCCCGCGGCCACAAAGACCATGCCATCACCGGCGCCGACGCCGACACCGACACCCGTCAAGACGAGCGGCGCCGGTGATACGCTTCCAGCCACGGCTAGTGCCACCGCCGTTGCGGTTGCAGTCGCTATCGCGGCACTGTGGTAAAGCTGCTTTCTCGGACCCTTCCCCACCGGACGATGCGTATGTCCAGTACAAACCAGTGCCTTCAGACTAAACAATCGAATATGTGTTTGTGTTTATCATCAACGACGTGATATGACTCATCGAGTGGCACCCACGAGCGCTACCAATTAGCAACACTGAAAATCCATGTGGCAGTGCCGTGCCATGGTGAACACGCAGAAGAAATTAATGGCTGCGTTCGTCACCAACGTCGAAGGTGTGATGCCCTGCCATGGCATCACGACAGCTCGCCCACCCTTCTCGACAAGAAAGGGACTAATTTTTGCTCGTCCTGTAGCCATCTTGATGTGCGATGCCACCGGCACGTGGACACATCGAAAAAATCATAGGTTATCTTACTGTCATGCCTGCGTCCCATGACGTGTTTGGACCACGATTGCTCCAATGGAGGCGTGCGCTACGTTCCTGCCAGCAAACTTCCTGTGCTAGTATGGACTCGACTGACTACAACAATATATGGAGTATATTCCATGTGAATACAAAACTGGGGTGATGGTGATCGGGACTACGCGACGTGGTGTGCTTGTTCCTAGCGCTATCCATTCGCGCTTAGAAGAACGACGCGGCGACCGCAACAGCGACGGCACCGGTGGCAGCAACAATGCTCGAGGCGCTGCTCTTGGTAGGCGCCGGCGTGGGCACAGCCGGCTTGGTGGTCGGGGCCGTCGTCGCGGTCTCCAAATCGTCAATGTCTGTCGAGGAGCCCGAGCCGGCCTCGGCTTCCTCCGAACCATCGGCCGGTGCCGCAGTCGTCGCCTCCGGGGCCGCCGTCGTCGTCTCCGGGGCCTTGGTCGTGGCATCCGGAGCCGCGGTCGTGCCCTCTGGGGCCTTGGTCGTGGCATCCGGAGCCTTGGTCGTGGACCCCGGCGCCGTGGTCGGGCCAGGGGCAACGGTCGTTGGGCCCGGAGCGGGCGTCGACGATCCCTCAAGCGCCGCGCAAGCCGGAAGGAACTTGTCAATGAGCGTCGACTTCACGGGCGTATTGCGCACGATGCACTCGGTCGGCACCGCGGCGGTCATAGCAGTGAGGAACGGCTTGCACGAGGGCTCTGTACAGACCTTCTTGAGCGTCTCGCCCTCGGGGAACTTAAGCTCGAGCACCGAAAAGCCGGTGTTGCCCTGGCAGCTCGTACCATCGGGGCTGACGAGGATCAGACCGAGCTTGGCGACGTCACAGTCCGGGGGGGTCTGGGCCGAGACGACTGCGAGTGCCGAAGCAGCGAGGAGCGCGAAGACCTTCATGGTAGTAGGAGTGGCTGGAAAGAAGACCTGAGTGGTAGATGGCGAAATGCACAATGAGCAAAAGGGGAAGAAGAAGACCTGACCTTCGCGGCGGACCAGGTTCTCTAGCACGGCATTCTACAGGTCAAGGAAGAGAAGGAAGGGGAGGGCGGGCGTTATTCCGGCCTGGACGTGGGCGACAGCGGGCGCCCAGGCGGAGCATCCTCAGTCATGGGAAATGGGAGAGCGCGATCAGCCCCACTCAAGCAGTAATGGCTCGGGTACAACGGCACCGGCATCGGTCACCTAATGGAGCCGAGAGTCCCATCCCCGTGGGCGGGTACTGTAGGACCCAGAGGTGATGCACCGGTAACGTGTACTAAACAGGAAAAAGCAACCAACGATGCAACTTGCAAGCGAAATAAAAAAATACGAGAAGAGAGATCGAAAGGCTCGCCTTCTACAGTACTGGAGGGGAAGGGGTCCGTGATTCCAGGTTTCTCCGGATCGTCCAGCCTGCGGACTTGGTGACACCGTTGGCAAGCAGTGAGTTTGCCAATTCCTGGTGATGTCTGCTGAACTGCAGGGCACAGAACCGAATGGCCACGTGTGCCACCCATGGATCCACACGTCGTGTGGATCTCTCCCTTCGTCCCTCAAATTTCGACGTGAAGAAAGAAAGAGAAAAAATCGACAGCATCTGGGTGCGGGAAAGATCGTTGTCGGCCCTTTCCGCAAGATCTCCAACTCTCGAGTTTCTCACTCAAGCCGAGTTTTGTGATAGCAGAGGCGACTCTGGGTTGGATTGCGAGCAGCTCAGATCCTCACGCTGCTCGCAATGCAGCCCAAAGTCGCCTCTGCTATCACAAAACTACCCCGACCAACCAAAGTACGGACGGTAATGTATATTATGTCGTATACAATGCTAAAAATCTGGTGACAAAAATGTAAATATCCGTGCAAAACGTGTGGAAAGTATATAAACTTTCCACACGTTTTGCACGGATATTATAAGTAAGCAGGCACGCACGAGACAGAATTCGCGTCCCGCCAAAAACCAAAAAAAAGAAACTGTTGACAATTCTCTCAAAGAAAGGCACCAGCAATCACATTGCTGGGATAGGGTTGCATTTCACATTTGCAGCATGACTTGCTGGGCAAATCGGAGCGCAACGACAGGACAACAGGACTGACGTACAGTTCACCTGGATCCCTCGTGCTTGAAGTTCCCGACTGGCCGCGTCTTCACAGAAGCATCTGCGGTCTCTTGTCACGTTGGCACCATCACGGGACAGCATCCAGAATCCCACGGGACCTCTGACAGAGACTCTGTTGGAGTTGGAGCAGTTCTCTCCAGTGGATCGTTGGCGGAAGTTGCCTAAATTCAATTGTCAGAACCACCACATAAACGACAGGTTTCAGCACGCAGGCCGTGGTCTCGTCGACTTGGCGAGGTCCCTCTCGCTTCAACACGGTGTATCGTTGACTCCCACCTACAATGAAAACGCAGCGACTCGCACCCAACACGGACCAACACTTCCCCCTCGCCCATTGTGTGCACAGTGCACAGTTCGGAACAGTAAAGCTGTTAGCGCGAAAAAGCAAGGGAATCCACTATTTTGGTACGGAGGTCTCCGTAGAAGTCAAACTGTTTGACTGTTTTGGCTCATGGTCAGGCACGCATCATACAGACGCTGCCATGTACTAAACGATACACCCCCAGCTTATTTGCCCAACCCATTGTACACAGTACAGTACACAGCCCACAAAGCGCGAGCTGGCTGCTCCTCCGCTGTGGGCTTTGTATCTGCTTGTGCTGACTCTCAACGGGTCATGTAATAGTGCCCTCTTCAACGTCACTAAATCGGGGTGTTCTACGAAATAAATACCTCACTTGAGTGCCACTAAACTGTAGCCATCTGCTTCTCATTGACATCGGATTCTTCATCCGAGGACGAGCAGCGAGACCCCAAGGCGTTGACCGGAGCTCTCTGATTCCAACTCACTCATTTGTCGCCCGCGGACTCAGGCAGCTCCATCTCATCTCATCTGTCGCCATCGCGTCGTTCGCCGTCTCCGCCGTGCTCGCAGCTCCCAATGCTAGCGGCGTCGATTGTGATCCCCAGCGCCTCACATCGCTGCTCGCCGAGCCAGCGTTCACGGACTGCGCGACCGCGTCGGGCCTGACGCTCCCTCCGCCCACCGCGCCGACCGTCGAGCAGCTCAGCGTTGTGTGCGGCGTCCCGGCCTGCAAGAGTCTCATCGCTAAGGTCTCAGCGTTGAACCTGGGGGACTGTGTGCTGGGTCCCATCCGGCTGGACTCGGATCTGCTGATGCCCGCGAGAGAGATCTGTGCCAACGCCCCCATCGCGGTGTCATTCACGACAGCGCCCGTTATCGCGCACAGCGAGAACGCCAACCAAAGTCTGAATACGAGTACGAGCACCAGCACTGTCGATAGTCAAGGGCTCACAACTACCAGCACCGCAGCTACTGCGCCAACACCGGTCTCCACAAACTCGGCCGCGTCGCCAACGCACACTGTGACCTCGGCTGTGATGGCGGCAACGATCGCCTTAGTCGTCGTAGCTCTCTAGAAATGCTTTAGCAAATCAATCGATGGAGAAGCAAGATGCCAGTGTTCTGGTGGACGTGTTCTATTCGGTATCACACACTGGAAAACACACACACAAACAAGCGGCAGTAGTGTGCTCTACCAGAGCGAGGCCGCGACGGTGATGACGGCCGCGCCGGCCGTAACCGCGATCGTGGAAGCGGCGCCGCTGGCCTTGGTGGGCGCCGGCGTGGGCACGGCCTTGGCGGCGTCCCCCTTGGCCTCCTCCTTGGGCGCGGCGCTCGAGCCCGACGAGCCCGAGTCCTCGGCCTTGGTCTCTTCCTTTGTCTCTTCCTTGGCCACGGGCTTGGTCGTGATCTCAACCTCGGGCGTACCGGCCGCGGCCGAGCCAGCGCTCGAGCCGGCCGACGCTGATTCACCGCTGGACACGCCGCTCGGGCAGGCCTTCTTGAACGGGTTCACGAGGTCTGTCTCAATGCGAAACGAGCCGACTGAACAGTCGCCGACCTTGAGCGAGAGCACCTTGGCGAGCACGCCCTTGCAGGCCGTCGAGGCGCAGGCCTTGGTCAGCACGTCGGTCGGGATCACTCCGACCGGCGGGATCGAGAGGCCCGAGTCGGCCTGGCACTGCTGGACGTTCGGGTCCACGACGAGCGGGCCGAGCTTGCCCACGTCGCACGGCGGGTTGGCCTGCGCGGCGACCGAGACGACGGTGAAAGCAGCGAGCATAGCGAAAGTCTTCATGGTGCGTAGAGAGATGGGAGAGAAGTGTGGGGTGGGGTCGAGCTGGGAAATGCGGGAGTGAGCGACTGCCACCGGCCCGGGAAAAATACTGCCATGGGCCCTGGCCGGCGGCCTCGGGCCGAGGCCCTCGGGCAAAGAGGGACGGGGGGGAGATCCATAGCCAAGGGGCAAACTCGACAATATGGAGGGAAAGGGGCGCTACGGAGGGAATTCTTCCCGCGCCGCGGAGGCCATCGGCGCCGAACGCGTCCTTTTTGCACATCGGTCCCTTGCCAGTGGTCACGATATAAATGTTAATTGAGTGGGTGTTGGACATGCGTAGGCTATTGTTTTGGTATGAATACTGATGTAGGTGAGGTAATGATGAGCTTCAACGACGGTTGGTCTCCTGATGATGGTCATCCAGTGCGTGGCAGTGCCACGGTTCTCCGTGTTGGATTTGATCCCCGAGTCTGCGTTTCGCACCACTTGTGGCACCAGTGGTGCGAGCTCCCGCAACTTGAAGCACCGCTGGCAGCGGGGCACAAGTTGTGACTCACAAAGAAGCATCTCGCTCACAGTGTCGTGGCAGGCGGTTTGCCACTGGTGCAGTGTACACGGCTCTCCAACCACGCCCCCTTGAAAACGCACGGTAAAAGGATCAAATATCTGAATTACAAAGAGTGCTGTTCATCAAAATGCTATCCTACGGTCAGACTCTGGGGTCTTGAGACATGCAGGCATTGCCATCATCGTGCTTGGGGAAAGGGATCGTCCTGTCGGACAGTCGTTACGGCAGCAGCGGCTTCTTCTCGTCGCCGGCGTACAAGCGGTTGTTGCTCTCGTACCACACGTAGTGCTGCAAGATGAACACAATGTCGACGACGATGCTCACAAACCCGAGCGAGAACTTGACCGGGTTCCCCACGATCGCGGTCCAGTCGTGCGTGGCCCACGAGTCGAGCACCTGCTGCCCGATCGAGAGCAGCCCGCCGGCGATGTCGAGCAGCACGTTCCAGATCGTCCAGCCGATCGTCGACTTGCGCTGAAAGTTGAGGTAGATCTGCGGCAGGCACTTGACGAGCGTCGTCATGAGCTTGACGTAGCTCAGCAGGTACAGCAAGTTGAGCGTGTTGATGAACGAGCGCTCGTCGTTGCCCGTGGCGACCACAGCGACCGCGAACAGCGAGCCCACAAGGACCGTACCGAGCGACCACACAATCGTGGGCTTGCTCACGCGCTGGCCACCACGCGGGTAGATCGTGCACTGGAAGAGCGACACCGCGACCAGCACGACCGCGTGGAGCGCGAAGAACACGTCGTTGCGCTCGACGGCGTTGCGGTTGCCGTTGTAGCGGCGCATGTACTGCTCCTGCACGCTCTCGCTGTAGTAGAACGCGCAGTTGAAAATCGCGTAGCACGTAAAGCCCAACAGGTTGAGTGCTGTGTAGTCGAGCGACAAGCCCTCGACGCTCTTGCGCTCGTAGTTGAGGAACACCTGCGGGTAGAAGCTCACGCTCCAGCAGCAAAAGTAGACCCAGCCGATCACGCTCGAGAGCCGATTCCAGGGCTGCGGGATGTGCGCGTTCGCGTGGAGCGTGAGGCCCAGGACGAGCCCCACCACGAGGATCAGCGTCAGCACGAGCGCGAGGCGCGCGCGCAGTGAGAACCGCTGGAAGAACAGCGCCATGGCGGACTTGAAAGGTGTCAAACGGCCGCCGTGTTCGCGAATGGGCGCGTCTGGCACCCACACGAACGCATCTTCTGGTTCGTCTGCGAATCGTCCGTTGGATCTCTTCGACTGTCTTCGCGCAGTGTCACAGAAAAAGAGGCACTCAAGTGCGGGAATGACTCAATCGACTTCATTTTGTAGTGGGCTTCATAGTGACATACGTAGCCAATGGGCGTGCATGGTATTTGTGCATCACCTTCCAGCAGCCAATCGCAATCTTCGGCATTGTCAACAACACAGACCCCGTTTGAGTGCCCCTCGATGGCACAACCACGATTGCGGCATCATCTATGGACAAGAATGGCTACACTGCTGTGCCCGAGCAGCGCAGAGCGATCGCCAGCACGGCGTGCCGCGCCGAGCGGAAGACGTCGACGTGGTCGGACACAAGCGACCGCACAATCTCGCTGCGCGGGCGGCCGGCGAGCGACGTGGTCTGGAACAATCGCAGCACATCGCAGTATGCGATGCGCAGCTGCGCGGTCTGCGCGGTCGACGGATGGACGACGCACAGGACGCAGTCGAACGCGTTCGCCGCGGCGTCGACCTCGTCGAGCGCCACGAGCGCCAGTACGAACGTGCCGTTGACGCGGCAGCACCGTCGGAATCGCACGCCGCGTGTGTCGCGTTGGATCCGTTGGAGCTCGCGACGCTGCCGCGACGCCTCCTGGCGCCGACGAAACTCGCGCTGGATCAGCACGGCCGCGAGCTCGTACAGGCGACTCGTGCGGCGCAGCTCTTCGCGCTCGCGGCGACTTTTGCGCTTGGCGACCAGGCTTCGCGTGCGTGCCTGGATCTTCTTGGCGGCGGTTTCCTGCTTCTCCTTCTTGGCGCGACGCACGCGGTCCGCATACGACTCCATGCGGCGCCGCGCGATCACGACGGTCTGGTGGATGCACTGGTTGAGCACGGCCTGCAGTGTCGTGCGCTCGAGCTCCAGTTGCTCGACGCGGTGCTGGGCAACGCAAATCTCTTGTGGGTGGCGCCTCACGACGCCCTTGGGTTTCATGCCGGGGAACAGCAGCTCAAAGCCCCGAGACGTGTACGCAAAGTAGAGCTTGTCACACACTTGCACGCACAGTGTCTGGCGCGTCGCCGTGCCGACGATGCGTTCGCGGTACGGATCGCTTCCGGTGAGGCAGCGCACAATCGTCGTTTCGGGGAGCGTGAGCGTCACGCGCTCGTGGGTGCGCGCATTGAGAAACGTGATCTTGAGCGCGTAGTCGGGCGTCAGCACACGCACGCTGAGCAATCCGTAAAAGGCAGCAAACGAGCGGAACGTGAATCGTCTCGCTTGTCGGAAGTGGATCGGAAACTGCAGATCAATGGCGTGGCCAGGAGGCTGCGTCCATATGCGATAGACGTCAACGTCGTGCACAAGGCGAACCATGGCAGACGGCAGACGTACGGTCCACTTGAGGCACCGCAAGACGTACTCCAAGCACCGGCTCCAGTGCGCCTCGACGGCCTTGTACCGTCGTACCTAAGCCAGCCCAACCCATGAGATTCAAAGCCATGCAGCCTCAATAGGACCCTGCAAATCAAGCATGGATACCTCGCAGACGCGGTACCAGGTCACAGTCGGTGGAAGCACGAACGCCAGCCACTCGAGCGGCACGCCAACTGTGATCGACGTAGATGTGAGCGGCCGGTACATCTCGATCACCAGCTGACGCAGTTCGTCGCTTTCGCGAAGGCGAAGGAACACGGCGCGGCCGTCGACGCGCGCAACACGGAACACGAGCAAGTCCGGCCACCGCTCCCGCATGAATTGGGCCATGCAAGGCCGCACGGTCGACGAATCACAGTCTTCGTCGCTCACAGCTCCATTCGTGGGACGAAGCGACCGATCCACCGCTGGGACGCGCCGCTGGTGATGCGCCTGGTGTACGAATGTACCCTCGTCGTCTTCGTTATCGTCGCTCGAGTCGGACGCGATCCGCTTGGGTGCCGTTTTTCGCGCGCGGAAGAAGATCCGCTTGCCATCGGGGCCTTGGATCACGACTTCGGCGTCTGCGATCGCGGACAAGTGGATAGTCCCTGGGCTCGTGGCAGTCGCGCATTGCTGTCTCTGCGGTGACGACTCAGTGTCGGTTGGAGCTTTTGGAAGCTGCTGTAGGGTCGCGTGGTACAGGTCGCTCAGTTTGGTGAGCATGGCCACGCATTTGGCCTGCAGGTTGCGGTCTCTAGAGTCCCAAGACAAACCGACCGATCCCATGAGTTCTCCAAGGTTCCACGAGCTTGCACCCGACGGCGCACGTACAAGACGAAACAAGGTTCCAGCTTGTCCAGGTCGTGCTGCAGCGCCGTTAAAATGTGGTCGATTGACTGGAAACGCACTGGGTCAATCTCCTAGAGCAAGAGCACACAGACAGATCTGGTAGAAAGTCAACAGCGCTCGCATTCACCCGACAGTACATACCTCAGATTCGGGTCGATCTAGTCGGCGTTTCAACTCCTGCACACATACACACACATACCGTCAGCGATGTTCTCTCGTATATAGCCACAGCATGGGCAGCAAACGCCCTACAAGCACGCTCTCCAGCAGCCGCCGTGTCGACGCCATCCAGATCTTGAGCTTGTGCTCGTGGTCGTCGATCGGCTCGGCGTCTCGCGAGCGTGGCACTGCCGGCACTAGCGGAGAATCGGTCTCAAGCTTTGCGATGCGCGCGGGGTTCTTGGCCGGTGGGCGCGGGCGCTTCTGCCTCAACGGTGGCGCTGCTCTGCCATTATGCGGCGGTATCTCGGGCGACGCTTCCAGTGGGCTAGCCACCGTCGATGGTCTAAGGTCACACGACTCCTTCTGTCAGGCTTACGGGGAAGCAGGAGCGCCGTATTCTAGACCCCCAAAACGCACCGTGCCGTGTCCAACGCCGGGAGCCTTGTACGTTGTACGATCTTCTCGCGTCGCGGCAGCTGCGATGGACGCCAACCGCCGCCGCCGTCAGTCACAACTGCCGTGGCCATCAGCGCACACACAGACGCACCTTGGCGCCGCAGTTGGCGCAGAACTTGGCGCTCGCTGGGTAGCGGCGGGTGCACTTCCCACACGCCAACGGCACGCGCGAGGGATGGCGCAGCGGATCCATTTGGGCCATGCGCTGTAATCCGGGCGATTCATGCATGACTCCCCAATTCCGCCGAAGAGGTACTAAGTGGCACGACCATCACTCTGTGTGTCAGTTTCGACTTCCCGGAATAGTGACATCTGGATAGATATCTGAGGAATCTGGATGTTATCCTTTCTGATGCTATCTGATCCCATATCCACTGCGCTTTTCCTTCAAACAGATTGATCACCATGAAGTACAGGTGCGGCCTCCTGCTGCGTTGGCTGTCTATCTTCCGATCTCCTGCCGTCCAAAACGTGACCAAAGCACGTGCCTATGCGTTCGCGTATAGCGCCATCGCTGGTTCGCTCGCCGCGTGCGCGGGCTTGCTTGGGAAGCTGGGCGCCGACGGCGACACGGGGCTTCTCCACGCCCTGGCGTCGCTGTGCGCGTACTCGTCGCTCGCCGGCGGCGACACCTGCGCATGGGTACGAGACACACAGCGACAAAGGCGTTGTCTTGTTTGCGTTGGGTATTGACCGCTGGTACGCTCCTCACCAGGTCCAGTCGCTCGTGCGCGTGGTCTTCATCGCCCTCATGCTCGCGACGAACGGGCTCATGCTCAGCTTCTTCGTCAAGGGGCTCCACGAGACCGACTCGCTCACGGCCACAGTCACCTCGGCGTCCGTCAACTTCATGCTCTCGGTATCTATGAGTATCTCGGATGCCTTCTTAGAGGAAGCTGCGGCTGACTTGCTTTGTATCTCTTGGTTTCCCCAAGGCCGCCGGCGGTGGCCTGCTCTTCGACGAAGGCCTGCCCGTGCAATGGTTTGTCGGCGCGACGATCATTCTCGTGGGCATGGGATTGCTGCTGCACGGCGACTCGGATGTCGCCACGTCCGATGGTCACAAGCCAAAGCAGAGCTAAGTAAGTTTGAAACGCGCGGAAAATGAAAATGTGAAAGTGCGTGTTCTACTGCCAGCAGACGAGTCGTCACACGGCAGCGTGGTTTTCCTGAGGGCGGCCTTACGTTGTGGACGAGCCGTTGACGGAGCCGCAAATGTCGATGGCGGCGGGCCAGTGCTGGAGTTCCGTGAGCTCGAGCCACGGGTGTGAGTGGTAGCCGGACTCGCTGAACCAATCGGCAAAGTCCTTGAGCGACACGAGCTCGTCGAGATCGAGCAGCGGCGGGTTGTGCTTGCGCGTGGTCGGGCTGATGGTGTCGTCTTCTGCGTTGGAGAGCCCGGTAAAGTCGCGCAGCACTTCGTCGGCGCCGAGCTGCGCCGAGTAGCGGACGATCTCGCCACTCAAAGAGCAGCTCATGCCGTAGAACGCGATCAGCATACATGTCAGGCATGTCTTGAGCGTGTCCATCGTGGTGTGCAGGCCGTGGTCGGCCAGCGATTCGTCGAAGAGTCGGGCGGCAGTCTTGAGCTTGTCGAGTAACGTGCCACTGCAGACGACAAATAGACCACAAACGGCGAGCCCAGCGTCAAGTGGATCATTCGAGATGTCGTCCTCGTCGTCGCCGGTACGGGGGGCGTAGGAACTCGTCGACGACGGTGGCAACTTGATAAACACGTCCAAGATCGAGTCAACGAGATCTAAGGACTCTTCGCCCAGCGCATCACTGGCGGAGCCCGTCCAACTGGAGCAAATGCTCTGCACGGCCGCGACGAAGCTGTCACGAGAAACTTCAAAAAACCCAGTTCCTCCGGTCACATTCAGAGCCTGCAACATGGCGCTGGAGACGTGGCGAGGGGTTTGCTCGTGAAGCCGAGTCTCTTGCAAGAAAATCTTGAGTCGTGTGAGGTCGTCGTTGAAGAACTGGAGCTCTGCGGACTCTTCACTGATCGCAAACACCATGATCGGTCCGTCCGACTCCAGGCTGATTCCGCCTGACGATTCGCGATGTGTTGACATTGGCTGGACCTGCTTCCGGCCGCGGGATCGGACGCTCTGGTATGTAGACGATACAATATCGCTCTGCCGAATCTGCTTCTTCTGGTTGGTTCTCACCTTGGGCGTCGTTCGCACGGGCTCCACCAGCCGAGTCGATCCCACACGCCGTTGCGATCCCATGCGCGCACTCTTGTATGCACCGGACACTGTCCTGCTCAATATCGTAGCTTGCTCTTGTGATTCAATCTGTTGCTCCCACTTAGTAACGTCCAGTAGTTCAACCCACGAGATGATCTCATGGCCTCCCGAATTGTACCATTCTCCAAACTGTTCAAACGTGACACGAGCCCTTGATCGCGCAGTTCCGTACCCTGCGTAGCCTCCTCCGACGATGTTGTTGCCATTTGCAGCGACCTCGGCCATCAGATCGCCCATTGCTTCCTCGATGAAGTCATCGGCTTCTGCATATATCTTTTCAAGCCCGAGTCGGTAAGTTCCCTCGCTCAATGCCATCAACGACAGCAGAAATGATCGCAGGTAGATGAAGAGCACTGAATGTGGTAGCGCATTTGTTTCGTTCTGCAACGCCGAGCGTCGGAGGCCAGTCGAGGTGGACATCGCACCGCGAGCGCTGGTTACCCACCCAAAAGCCCCGCCAGTGGAGACGCTGCTCACGCCACCGCCGCCGAATCCACCCATCGCAGCACCGCCATTGAATCCGGCCATGCTGCTCACACCATAGTTGCTGAGAGATCGATGACGCTGCTGGCGCATCTTCGTGATGAACTCGAACGCCATGGAGAGCTTTTGACTCTTGGATCCCTTGCCCAGGATGCTCAAGCCGCACGCAAGCTCCAGCGCATTCACCCGCCCAATTCGTTTTCGATCGAAGACGTTGAATAGTCGCGATAGAAGCTTCGACGAGGTTTGTTGGGCTTTTTCCGACATCTCTTCCTTTGGAACCAGGCTTCGAATGCACTCGTAAAAATTGCTTCGCGACAAAATAAGGTACGCTCCTTCGTCTTCTTCAACGGCGGCGTACGAGTAAGATTGAGTGTCGTTTTGGCTCTGCTTCGCCCTCGACATCTTCAGCACCTCTTCAGCGGATGGCGACGCATAAGCCAAGAGCGCGTCGTAAAGTGTGCTCACGGCGACTTCGTTGAGCTTAGTTGAGCGCAGCATGAACAGGTATGTGGAAATGTCACTCTCTGTGAAGTGGAGGAGATTTCCTTCTTCAAGCATGTCGAACGCGTAGATTAAGGGCTTCTCCTTCTTGCTTGCTTCGAACGCCTCTTTAGCAGGCCATTTCGTGAGGTCCAACAACTCCAGCCATGGACAATCGATGTAGCCGCCATTTGCGTACCACGTCGCGAACTCAGCGAGAGTGATCGCGTCTGGTTGGCGGCACCTCGCTTCACAGAACAACTTCGAAATAACTGCTCCCGCCGTGCGCTCAGCAGCAGAGTTCGTGCTCCAAGTGTTGACACTGGTGTCATTGGTGTGCGCTTTGTTAGCGTTGAAACTGGAGAAAGCAAAAAGAACCACCAATATCGACTTGAGTAGCTCAAACATGTGCCGTCGCGAAACATATCCGTCGCCGTGGGTGTCAAACAACTTGAAGAGAACCCCGAGCTTCGCACTCTTGGATCCATCGCAGAAAATGCTCATGCCGGCGACGAGCTGCAGTTTCTCGACGGAGCTGGTTCTTCGATCATCATCACTCGCTGGAGATGCCTCTTGCTCACAATCGTATTCTTCTTCCTCTTCGAGCACGCTTTCAGCCTCAAAAAGGGCGAAAATGCGCAGAAGGTGAAATGACAGAAATTCCTGATCCTCGTTCGACAGCGTCTCGCGCGGAACAAGAGCTCGCATGGATTTCAAGAAGCCATACTTCGTCAAGCACCGACCTGACGCGACTTGATTGAACCTGTTCAACAGGGCTTCGCATGCCAGCGCTCGAAGACACATCCGCTCCGCGATTGTGTAGACGATGGCCACGTCCTTCAGTCGGATTCTTAAGGCTGTGTTGTCGAAGCTGGTCAGCTTAAACTGCAGTGCGACAGACGACAAGTCACGAGTGGATGCGGTTCCAGACGACGGTGTTGCGATGAGATCGGCAACGCTAGGCATAGTTGAATCGATGTACTGGTGTCCGTTGTCCGCAGTCAACAGTTCCGTCGTGTTCAGCGGGGTCATTTCATCCGAAGGGTACTCGGCGTCTAGCGACGATGATCGCCCTTCTTCATGGCTGTTACGAGACGAGGAGGTAGCAAATGTCGACCCAGAGTCTGGCCCAGCACCAGATCCTCGAATAGCAGCTTCAGCAATCGCACGATGCTGTCGGCTGATGTAGCGAAGGATCGCCTCGGCAACATCGTCGTTTACTCGCGGCCATTTCTTTGCGTCAAGGAGTTCGATCCAGGCGATGATGTTATAGCCGTTTGTGCTGTACCATTGCGCGAATTCTTCAAACGAGACAACTCCGCCCCGAACAAAGGCACTGCCTGCTCCTGGCCCTGCTGTGTTTACGCCGCCACCTTCCACGCTTAGCGTGTTCACGTTCGGTAAAGATCCTCGATGGTAGTATTGTCCACGGTTCAGTTGTGCGTTCCGGCTGGCGACGACTGTATCGGCTGATTCAGGAGTGTCAAGGCTGAACCGATGGCTTTGCCGAGCGTTCGATGGAGGTTGACGAATACTGAAAGTCTTGTTCGTGTCCTTGAAGATAGCGTCGGCAATAGCGATCGCCGTTGCGTCTGCAACACTTGCAATTGCCTCAGCTGAGAGCTCAGCGCCATTACCAAGTGCAAGAAGCATGGTCAAGAATGAGCGAAGGTACTTCCACATCTCTCGTCTTGTCAATGCACCATCACGATCAGAATCGAACAACCGGTAGGCGAAAGCAAGCTTCTCACTCTTCGAGCCGGCGCAAAAGAGGGTGAATGCCGACACAAACTCGACAAGATCGATCTTGCCCGTCCCACCTCGGTTGAAAGCGAAGAACAGTCTTGATAAAGTGTCTGCAATCATCTTGTAGTCCTTCGATCGGCCGATGCTTGGTGGTGGAACCCGGGTGTTCGTGTTCACGCCAAACGATGAGCCAACTTCGTGCGCAATTTCTGGAGGAAGAAGTTGCTGGATGCACTCGTCGTACGTACTTTTCTCCATCCACGCGGTTGACACGCCATCCATGTACGGCTCAAAGACGTCGAACAGTTGAAACAGCTCGATTTCGTGAAGTTTCATCACACGTTGCAGCTCAAAATATTGGATCAGGTCTCCGTTGTCGAAACTTAGAGTTGAGAGTGGTATCTCAACCGTCGAATCATCTTCGCTATCGAATGCGAGATCGAACTCCAACACAATTTCGTTCTTCATCAGAATTGCCGGCATGGTACTGTTCACGCTCGTGGCTCGCGAAGGACCAGTCGATGCGGAGGAAAATGAAGAATGCGAATGAGGGAATGCTCCGCCATCCTGTTCTTCATCGCCATCTTCATCATCCTCTTCTTCAATTGCATGAGGAAAGGCGAACCCATGAACATCGTCTTGTCCGACTGAGTTCCCGGCTTCGACATCGACATGGATGTTCTGGGCGGTGTAGTAGTTGGTGCTGGCTACAACAGGATCCACGGGAACCACGTCGAGCTCTTCCAGATGGAAGCTTGGTGATACAAACAACCACTTGCGCAGATCCAACAACTCAAGCCAGCTCATCCCTCGGAAACCGCCGGCGTTGTACCACTCGCCGAACTCTTCGAACGTGTAGACTCCTGTTCGAACATCCGAAGCTGGAGCGCGAGTCGTATCGTCGCCATCTTCGTCAATTCCATCCATGATGTTCTCCATGATTTCTTGCTCACCTGTGTCCACAAGCTCTGCGATCGATCCATATCGCCTCACAATGTTTTCTTCCGGTGGCGAGAGGTAGAGGAGTGTAATCAACACAGACCGCAAAAATCTCCACAGCTGCTGGCGATTCAGAAAGCCCTTGCTGTCAATATCGAAGTAGTGAAACGACGACGCCAACTTGTCACTCTTCGACCCCCACGCGAACAAACTGAAACCCGCAGCAACTTCAAAGGCATCGACCTTGGCACAATTTTCAGGCAAGAAGCACCGAAAAATGATGAGCATCGTGTCCAGGAAGTCGCTATCTTGCATGAGTTGAGACGCGTTGGTCATGCTCACGAGCTCTTCAATAGCTTCAAGAAACGTCTCTTCCTCCAACAGTCCGTCACCAGTGTGCTGTACGAAGGTGTCGTACATCGTTTGTGCGTGAACCTTCGTGAACGCCGACTGAACAAGCAGGTTGAAGAGTAATTCTGCCTCCGTTTCGCCAATCGTGAGTACGCCGCCGTCGACTCCAGAGAATCTGAAGCTTAACGCCGGGGGTCCACCCCCTGTTGTCGGCGCCTCAGAGAGAGGTACTGGTTCGGTGTCGTGCGTAAAAGCTGATCGGTTCTCTTGCCGCCGTTTCGTTGGGGATGAGGTTAGTCGTTGTGTCACCGGCCACTTCGAGTGGTCGATAAGCTTGACCCACGCCAGCGACTTGGAAATCCGCTCTTCGATCCATTCCCAAACATCATCCACCAAGATGTCTTGGTCGTCTTGCAATGCCTTCGCCGTCCAAATCCGAGTTGCAGTCTCCTCTACTGACTTCGCCAGAATGGAAGCTGTATCTCGCACCTCTTCATCCGCTGCGTCTTCCTCGTCGAAGAGGGCTGACACCGCCAACAGCAGACAGTGTAGCGCTGATACCACAACGGCTCTCGCGACCTTCTGCGACGCTATCTTCTCTTCTTGGTTCGCGGTATTCGATGATAGCTCGACGGCTGCGAGCACTTTGTCCTTGGCACCCCCACTGACAAGCAGCAGCGAGCCAACACCAAGCTAGCAATTTCCAACAACGTCAATATTACTCACAACGCAAGAAACCCACTATACCAACAAAAGTCCACACACCTGCACGAGGTCTAGCTTCTCGGCCGCCTGGAACGACCGATACATGCGCGCAAGCGCGCCTTCCAACGGCTGGAACGCTTCGCGGCCTCGAATCTCCGGCAGCAGCCGCAGCATCTCCATGAACTCGTCCAACTCAACTTGCGTGCCGCCGTCGCGCACATTCTCCTGCACAACGCGCACCAACGACGCAGTCGAACACGCGTTCACTGTTCATGTACCATCCCACAACCCGTCGTCAGCACTCCTCATGGCACAGCCCACACATTTCAATCCTCACGCACACGCACCGTTGGATGCGACGAGCGCGTTCCGCACGAGCAGCGCGCGCTTGGCCTGGATCGCGAGCGAATACGTGGGCTCAACAAAGGGCAGCTCGACCGTGCCGTCGGCGCGCGCGGCCGTGGGCGACGACGGCAGCGACGCCACGTCGCCGGCGTCGCTGCTCTGCAGCGGGATCTCGACCTCCACACCGTCGCTGTCGTCGTCCATGTTGCTTTGAGATGCTTTGGTTTCCCTTTTCCTTTCTTCCCCACGTGCGGTCGAGATTTCCCCGCTGCTCCCCAGAGAGGCTTGCCTCTCCTCCGTTGTGTTGGTTGCCGTCTGGCGGTTGGAACCAACAAAACCCACAGCCAGGTGTTGAAGCCGCGAAATCTTTCCCCAGCTGCGCGTGGGAAAAGTCGCCAACCCTACGCCAGCACCCCTTATTCGACAACCCCGCAACCTGTAAACTTCCGAAAGAGTTGTTTTATACGGTTGCTGTCGCGCCCTCCCAGCTTGAACCGTCCTGGTATGGGTCCAGTTGGGGCGACATATTGTTCCTCGCCGTCATCCCCATGGGCGGTATGGAGATTTGGAGCGCGCTGGTGTGGAGCCTCCTCGCGCTCGTGTATGCGAGCGTCTCTAATATCGTGCGCGCGCAGTCGGGCGTGCCCACGGGCAACCTCTGCGCGGCGCTGCGCAACTGCATGGGCCACGGGCGCTGCAACACTGCCACCAAGACCTGCGAGTGCTTCGAGGGCTTTGGCGCCGCGACAGATGTCGCGCTCTACGTGTCTCCAGACTGCTCGCTGCGTATGTAGGGATGTACATGACCGTGCTTCTGTGTTTAACAACGCCTGGATGTGCAGGTCAGGGGGGAGGTGCTCAGGGTTTGTTGTTCTGTTGTCATGTACCAGGCACCTGTCCGGCGGGTCCATCGTGGGGCAGCATGCCGACGGGCGCCATGACCGCGCACGCGCGCGCCGAGTGCTCCGACGCCGGCATGTGCGACCGCACATCCGGCCAGTGCAAGTGCTTTACCGGCTTTGAAGGCGAGGCCTGCCAGCGCGGTGCGTCGGCTCTATACATGGATGGATGTGTGTCTGCCTTCCTGTGACGTGTGAGAATGGTTGGCATTGTTAGCGTCGTGTCCGAACGGGTGTTCGGGCCATGGGCGCTGCCTGAGTATGCGCGAGATGGCGCCCGTGCTGACCACGTTTCCGCTTTCCGACGCGACGACGTACCAGGGCGCCGAGGACACGGCAACGTGGGACCAGGACCGCGTGTTCGGCTGTGCCTGCGACTCGTCTTGGGCTGTCGGACTCGCCGCGGGCCAGAGGCAGCAGTCCCAGTGGTTTGGTTTTGACTGCACCTTGCGTACGTTTCCTCTCCCCCTAATATACATGCAGAGGGTCTCACCTGGCTTCTTTTGTCCAAAGAGCGATGTCCAAGTGGCGACGACCCACTCACGACCGAGGACGAGACCGACTGCAGCGGCAAGACAGCCGCCGGCGGCGGTGGCGGCGTCGGTGCCGCGGGCAACAAGTGCCACGCCGACTGCGCGAACCAGGGCATTTGCGACTACTCGAGCGGCGTGTGCGCGTGCTACGACGGCTTCTACGGGTCCAACTGCGCCAGTTTGTCGCCCATCAAATGATCATAAAAGGGAATAACCACAAGGACGGCATTCTCTTGTGTTGATCTCTTCTTCATCTCGTTCTTTTGTATCGTCTCCGTCACTCATCGGTCTCATGCTGGTGCGGAATGGCCGTCATCGTTACTCGCTTTGTATCGAGACCTGCGATATTTAGGATCGCTCGGCCTCACGCGCGGCGGCGTACTTCTCGAACGGGCTGACCGACGACGCCGACCTTGGATATTCCGCAACGTGTCCGTTAGACCACTACATAGGCTTCATACCATCGCGAGGGAACAGAACGCACCAGTAGGTCATGGCGGCCATCGCCGAGGCCGCGGCCAGGCTCGAGCCGGCCGCGACGCGCGCGTTCTTCGCGAGAATGCCCGGCACGACACCAGCGATAGCTCCGCCAATGGCAGCGTTCACAGGCGACTCTTGCTGGCGAATGCTTTGCGCAGTGTACTCGCCCGCAGCGTAGAGACCAGCGATCGTGGAAAAGATGAGCTACGATAGAAAAGTGTGTGAGGAGATCCATTATGGGATGATCAGACTGGTGCAGGACGATCATACCGCGCGACCGCCGATGTGCTTGACCTGCGTCGCGAACTTTGGCAGCTTACCACCTAGAAAGGAGAAACACGTCGTTTAGTTGGGGTTTGCGAGGCCATGTCGCGAGTCCATATCAAGGCGAAGGCGTACCGAGCTTCGGGATCGACCACACGGACTCAACCGCGCCAGCGGCCGTGCCGAAGAAAGCGCCAGTGGCCTACGCGAGTCGTTTGTGCGCACACACAGGTTAGACTAGTGAGTCAGAGAGATGTGGCGAGCGCGGTACTACGCGCGTGTACGCACCGCCGAGGCGACGATCTTCTCAGTTCCCGTCGGTCCGTCCATTATTGCCTCACGATTCTTGTGTTCTTGCCCACGCCACAACGTGGGGGACCACCACACCAATGTCGATAATGTGTTTTGAACACTCACAGGTCGTCCAGAATGTCGAAAACACGTCACAATAGCGAGGTCATTCTGTCAAGGGGTGGCCATAGACTCATTCTTGTCCGTACGGGAACTTTGCAATAGTATACTAGTGTCTGGAAAACCATAATGTGGGCATCTTTGCGCTTGGGGCAATACGACAGCGCGTGAAGCTCTGCTGATGCGTCGTTATTGCTAGTTGAAAACTACTCCAAACCTCGTGGGCTCGGCCACTGGCCAGCTCCAATTTCTGATCATCTCCCCTTGTGGGAGGAAACCAATGAATCGATTTCCAACATGGCTACATTTATCAACTTCTGGTTCATGAGACACATGTTGTGGACCACAACTTATGGTTGACACGATCGACTTCATGATATTGAATCACACGCACGTCCTCAAAGAACCGTCGTCGCCTCCGACCATCACAACTTGGCGCAAGGGTAACACTGCCACGCTTTGCGCCGACATCTTGGCGCGATGGAGTCGGCTGCGCTCGGGGGAATTCGCGCCGCCGGCGGTGCGATCGCTGCCACTGGGGGAGTGGACACCCACATCAGCTCCGGTGCCGGGGATGTTGTCCACCAAGCTCCAGGATTCTAGCCGCGCGGCTGGTACGTCTGAGCGACGCGCCTCTGGACTCGCGTCGTGGATTAGGCGAGTGGTATAGAGCTTCGAGGCCGCAGCAACGTACATAACAACAGAATCGGCGTAGGCTTGGACGGACACTTGGGTCTCCCGCACTCCTTCCGGAACGTTGGTGACCACCATGCGAAGCCGAGGATGCTTTTCGTCGCCAATCTTCCACACTCTGGCTTCGCGGTCACTGCCGACCACTAGAATGTACGACGGGGCATACTGCACGATCTTAACAACACGACTGTCGTGGAGCGCCTGCCAGTGGGAGACACACTTTCCAATGCGTTTGTCCGTTAGAAAGATCAGACCGGAAGTTGTGCCCGTCGCAATGAGTCCAACGGCATTCGACGGTGTTGTGATGAGAGCCGTGGCGCTGATGTACGTCGTATCTCGGGAGTCGACTCTCCAGTTTGTGACGATGCGCGGGGAAGCTCGAGCGTCCACGAGGAAGAGCTTTCGGACTGTGCTCACGGCAAAATCAGCGTTGCCCTGTAACGCCGATGCCTCCCGAGATGATGTCCTTTGAATCGGTTGAGTGAAACTCTCGTAGTGCTTGAACGGAAGCATTCGCAGTGGCGTCCATGACGTGACACCTTCTTCCGCGATCGGGATCTGGAACAGGATCTGACTCGTGCGGATATCCCAAACGTGTACTGACGTCGAGCTCATGGCGACAGCTCGTTTGCCGTCTTCGAGACTGCGAGCTGACAGCACATTTGTCGCGTCGAAATGAACTGCTCCCGTCGCCTGGCTGGGGTAGCTTGCGAGTCTCCACACACGGCAGGAACCATTCTTGCTCGCAGAAACGGCGAGATCTTCATCTTGGTCGACATGGATCGCTCGTGTGCAACTCGAGTGCGCGCGAATACTGTGGCGGACCTCGCCGCGCAGTGACCAACTGCGTCCAATCTCGTTCATTGGTGCGGTTGATCCCGGCGATACGTTCGATCGAACTGTGTCCTCTTGACGACCGAAAAAGTGACTCTTGACCCGAGGACGTAGCCAGGCTGACTCGCCTCCAGCTTTGTTCGATGTGCTGGCCTCACGGCGTTTCTTCCGCTCTTCTTGCACAAGGAAGATGGCTTCGTTCATATCCTGGCTCCACGCACTCCCGGATCGCAGCGATACGTGCAGAAAGCTCGCCGCCTTGATACCGTTCAAGCGGGAAGAGCGATAGGCAGACTGTAGGAGTTCGGGAATATGATTCGTCAAGGTAGCAGCTTCGACGTGGTCCGTAGTAATGTCCTCATCACCCACGATGTGAGCTGTAGCAACCGTGGTCTGGCGAAGGTATTGTTTCGTGTCCTTGGAGCGCGGTCGGTCTGGCACAAGCTGTGTTTGCGAGTTGGGCAACAGCAGCAGCTGTAAAACTGAACTGCCTTGCACGCTGGGAAATAACTTGGCAAACACTTCAGATCCCAAGAGCGCTCGCAAGGGAGAGCAAAACTCGGACACCACCTCGCTTGCCATTCGCCACTGGAAATCCGAGACCTCGAGCTCCGAGTAGATAGCAGCACAGCGCACAAGGAACGCGTCGATACTCTGGAGAATTCCGATCGCACCCATAGCGGCTTCTGCTCCGACTCGTTGGAGCGCGCTGGTGATGGTTCGTGCAACACCGACTGCAGTGAACGCGCGTAGATCTTGAGCATTTTCGTTCTGAAACTTGAGCAGTTGGTCCACGATTTCCTTCATGCGGCGAGATGGAGCCGCGACTGGAGCAGAGTTGTGGCGCACCAGAACGGGGCGTTCGCTGCTTGTGGTTCTTGAGGCACCCTTCATCGAACTGAGCACGGCTTCGGTCGTACGAGGGTGCAGAAATGGTGGCTGGATGCGGTTGAGTAGATCAATCAACATACTCGCACGTTTCCGAAGAAACTCGCGCTGTACCGTTTGCTCGCTGATAGATCGAACCACGTGGCGAAGAACCCGAAAAGTGACATACACCTCCCGCGCCAATTCGTCCTACACAAATGCAAAGTGAGTTGGATTTAGGAGAGGCACACGACGCAGCAATTGTACATACCGGAACTCCGTCAACCCTCGTGGAGCTAACACTCTCTGCGACGTCCACCAGAGGAGGAACGACATCACACAGATGGGGAAGAACGCTTTCACTCACAATGGATGCCGGAAGTTCGCGGCATACAAGTAGGACTGCCTCAGCGACGTAGTGGTTCTTGTACAGAATCTGCTTCGGCGCATACGCCACATGGATACCATCGCCGTTCTTCCCTCCAACAGCAGACCGATGTCCAAACATTCCCGAAGTTGACCAAAATTCTTCCCGAATTAACGACCGCTCGTTCATCAGTCGAATCCACTTGGGGTGGATTTTACCCACCAATGGTAGCAGTGACGGCAGGATGTACTTGACAGCAAGCGCCGGGCCAAGAAAGTCACATGAGGCGAGCTCTCCGACTGTGACTGCGAGCATGTTGGCAGACTCGCTAGAGAAGAGAGGTAGTGATCTGGGTTTTCTTTCATCGCGAGTATTGAGGTCTTGTTTGCTTTGGTAGGCTGGTGGTGCTGATAGCCAGTCAAGAATTGCGGGAAAGAAGTGATTCAGCATCTTCGCAGGCCCGAAAGCAGCCGTAATTGTCTTCATCACTTCCGGTGTGGCCATGCTGAGCTTCAAAACTGAGGGCAAGTCGGACGACTCATAGATACGAAGCAGAACATCGAGAAGCTCTAGCCTTGTCGAAGCTCTGCCAAGGCGATTGGCAAGGCTGTCAAGGAGAAAGACAGTCGCTGCACACACTTGAGCAGTATCTACGCCGTCTGTGTAAGTCTTTGCCTTGAAAAAGCTGAATAGCGACGGAAGCGCAACATGAAATGCATCATCTGGCAGTCGAACGAGCGCTGGAAGGTGCCTGCGGGCGATAGCGAGTCGATCCCACCAATGCTTAGCGCGATAGAACTGTGCTGAGTACTCGTAGACCGCGTCGAAGCCGGGAGGGAATATTGGTGAACGGCACGGAAAATACACACCCATTGGCTGCCACACTTGACGCAAATCTGTGGAATGTGAGTGTCTCGCGTGCCAAGCTGAAATACGATGCCTCGGATGAGGGTGAACCAAGTCGAGAATAGCGTTCTAGGGTGAAACGCACAACAAACAAGTCAGATGAACTCCCAACGCGTGAAACAAAACATGCAAAAATCACCTTAATACCAATCGGAACTGACATCAGCTGCTCTTCAACAGCACACTTAGTCTGCCACGATGACCTGCTCGTACTCCCACACTCTCTCCAATACGAGCGGCAGTAACTCATGACAGAAGTCGAGGAGAAAAGCGGCTGAGCAGTGTAAATCTCAGCCATGAGGCATCCGATGGAGAAGAGATCACCACTGAATGCAATATCCACTTCGCCTAAGGATTCTTCCATTGCGACCATCTACAACTCCAGAACACGTATCATCTCAGACTCACCACACCCTTTGACTTCGCAGTGAATCTGCAGTGAATCAAACGTACCGTGCTCCACTCTGAGGGAAGTGTGTAGACTGGGTCGATTACGACGGCTGCCGAAGAATGACGATGCTCCTGATCGATGTGAGAAACGTCACTCTTAAGCGGGATTGTCGGACACGCGCGAAGAAGCGACAGGCTCGTATCGTCCAGAGTGTCGAAATCTAATCCCGCCCACTCCAACTCAGACACACTGTTGCCATCTTCCGTCGTGTCATTCGATTCTTCATCCTCTGGTTTGCTTAGTTGATGCCATAGATCTCGAAAAATGTGAGTCCCTGGTGACGCGTGAGTACCGATGGTGGAGTTGAGCATAGTGAGAGGCAAGCTGTGGGACGGCAGTGGTGCGCTTGGTGCCCTGGAATGAGCAGCAGCCCTCCCAAATTCATAGCCCGCATTTGTTGGCCCTGAAGTTGAGGCTGACATCGTCTGGTTCCCTGAATTATAAGTTGCGGTTGCCGTGATTGAGGCCGCGTGGTCGGGGCTGACACCCGAATGGTGGCTGGGGCTGTCAGCGCCGAAAAACTTGGGAATGGCGTGAGCTAAGCGAGCAACTGTCGGCGAGCGAGATTGCCCGGTCTCCCTTCCAGCAGGCGGTGACACCGGAGAAGTTTCGTTACCAGCTTGAAGCTTTGGTCGGGCCTTGTGCTTTTTCTTCAGCTTCACAAATGACGACGATATACTCTTCTTTTCTGAGAGGGCAGGCGAGGACAGTATCCCTTGCAGTTGGCCATGCTGAGGGTAGTCGATGGTTGGAGAGAAAGTGGATTCACTCATTGCGTCTTCAGCAATCTGTATCGCACACCGCAAGCTGGATCCACCATCGTCTGGAGGAGTTGTTCGTCTTTCTTCACGAATCAGGGTTGGTCCTGACGACAGTTCGTGTTGTTTGCCATCAATCAAGGAGTCACTGCTAGTAGATACCTTCGAACTGCTGCGGCGGGGATGCGCGAGTTCAAATAGCTGGACAAAACCTGGACTCTTTCGAACGTTGCCGATCCCTAGTTTGGTCTTCAGAGGAACATTTTTGTTGCGAACTGAGTCTTCGCCGCTCAAGGAAACGCCGAAGTTGAGATCAATCCACTTGTGAAGGCTCGACGACACTTCCTCGCTCTCAAGCATCGATCGATGTGCTCGAATAAAGTCATGCCCGTTTTCGCACCACTCTGGTAGAATCAAGTCAGGCATGACTGATTCTCCATGGACGGATGCAAACACGCTGGGATCCGAAAAGAACTCTGGAATGCACTCGTCAGGAGTCCAATGGAACATTCGTTCCATGGTCGACGGGTATTCTTTCGGCTGAAAGTTGCTTCGCACGATTTGTCTCAAGACAGCCATTGGTGTTCGTCGCGCCATGTATATGTAGAACGTGATCTCTGACAAACTGAGCGCGTATACGAAATATGAGTTGGTAACCGAGGACATGCAAGCGCAGTAGCCACGCACCTCTCAGTGATGTGATGGGGAACAACGCTGCTTTCAAAGTTTCGATCTAGCTGGTTGTCGCCTTTGTTTAATCGAAACTTGCTCTTCGATAGATCTCTCCACCCTCCCTGACACGATGAGAAGTCGCTGACCCAGGGGAGAACCGGGTGGAAGACACTGTCGATCTACATGGAGGAAAAACTTAGAAGAACTTGCGAAAATTTCGCAACGAAGAACTTAACCGTACCATTCTTCTCCCAGCGGCAGCGTTTAGCATCATCAGGTATTCAAAGTTGCTCAAGTCACCACAGCGCCAGCGCTCGGTTGGAGAGATCGAGGTGGCTTGCTCAACCGACAACAGCGGACCAACAAGGAATTCCTTCGTTGGTTGTCGAACTGCGTCCATAGCGAGCGGCACTGAGCCGAGACGAACCCACATGCCGTCGGACAACCAGATTCGGCTCGGTGTGAGCGCTTCATTCCACGACAGCTCACGGTCACGGATGAATGATGTAAGTTCCCATAGCTGATACACGATGAAGCGGCGCTTCATATCCAAGACCGCTGCATCTTGAGCCTACATATCAACACGAAAGCCGCTGTATCAGCGCAAATGACAGTCATTGTATACTTATTCCATGGCAAACGTACAGTGTCGTCGTCTAACAGCGACTGGTTGAACTTGAGAAGGTCCTGAAGCGATTGCCGCTCGTAGTCGAACACAGCGAGTTCCGTTCCGTCGGACGTCTCAACCACGCCGCGAAGCAGCGCAAACGACGACTTGCGAGATGTAGCATGCTTGGTCAGTAGTCCATGGAGGATGGCTTGTGGCGGCTGCTGGGCCGTGTAGCGCGGGATGTGATCGTACAAGACATCCAGCACATGCGTGGCTCCGTCGTCGCCACGGAGATGAAACGTGTCGTCCGCTGGCGAGTCCTTCGAGCGAACAGTTTTCCCCAAACCCAGGATCGCGTCTAACTGGGCCTCCAAGCCGTCTCGATGTCTTCTTCGGTTCGCAGAGCCAGATTCCTCGGCGCGGTCGCGTTCCCGAGTGTGTGGGAGTTGCACTCCTTCGCGCGGCAACTGGCGAATCAGCCATTCCTGTACGTCCGGCGCGCCGCCCTTGAGCGGCTCGACCAGGCACCGCACTTCGCTCGGGTCTGAGGACCTAAACACCGACGCGCAGCCCAGCGTCTCGCTCACCTGTGCACACAGATCGCCCATGATCACGCAAGAAGTTGCACGCTCGTTTCCCCGCCCCATGCTCGGCAAAAAGTGAAGCAAGCAATTGGTATCCATATCTGAGTCTGAGTCTGTCTTCGTACAGCAGTAGACAGAACAAAATGAGAGGAGCCAGCGCAGTCGCTTCCTGTAGATCTAGCTCTTCTTAGCATCTACAGCTGTGATTTTCAGTTCTAAAAATGTATACTTACGTAATATAAATGCATCGAGATATTTCTGGTCAAATCGGAACCCCCCGCCATCAACAGTCCGAAGCGACCTGGAACAGGAGGGAAGCGACAAAGCGAGCGAGAGGAAACATGGCGGACTATGCAGCGCTTTCGGCCGGCAGCACGCGTGGCGGGCCGAGTCGTTCCGGCGGTGGCGACCCGCGTCGTCGTGGCGCTGGCGCCGAGCCGTCCGGCGAGCCGTCACGTCAGGAGATCCAGGGGATCCTCGCACAGTTCGACGCCAAGATTAACCAGATGATGGATTACCCGGCCAAGGACGTGATCAACTCGCTCACGAAGTTAGCCGAGCGCGCCGAGTACGCGCCAGAGATTGTTAGCTTTCTTGAAACCAAGATCCACCGGGTAAATGACCACCACGTACTCGTGTCGTGTGTTCTGTATCGCTCTTGTGTGTGTGCGTGTGGGTGCGTTTTTGTGTCGATAGCTTTCCCCCGCGTTCGACCCATCGGTCGTCCTACTGGTCATGCCAACGCCGTTCGACTACCCATGTCGTTCATGTGATGCGGCAACTGTTGTTAGGCTGATTCTTAGTCGATGGATCAATCGACGCGATCAGGGGCGACGGACTGACGCGGGGAAGCAAAGACCAAATGTCCCAGCGCATACAGCACACTTGAGTGCCAGCTACGTCTAAATGCTTACTAACTGACACATTTGCTGGGATGTGAAACATACAGGCACCGCCGAACTACAAGCTGCCGATCTTCTACTTAACCGATTCGATCTTGAAGAACGTGCGCGGTCCGTACGGCGCGCTTTTGGCGCGGAACATCGTCCCGCTATATTGCAACTGCGTCAAGCAGGTACGAGACACTATCTGTGTACTTCAGTGCGATCAAGGCCGTAACGTATCCTGTCTTACTCGTGCTTGTAGGTGTCGGGCAAGGATCTCCGTCGCTTTGTCCACGTGTTGAACACGTGGGATCAGACACGCATTTTCCCGGCCGAATCTTTGGCCCAGATGCGCACGGCCGCGAACCGTGCGATGGAGGCGGCGGGCGAACCGGTCGCTGCGGTCGTGCAACCGGCCGTGACGTTTGCAAACGAGCCGCCACCGTCGCGTCGAGCGCCCCCACCGCCGGCGCAGCAGCTCCAGCAGAAGCAGCACGACATGGAGCTGCGCTCGCTGCTCACGCACATGCAGAACGACATGGGCATCCACCCGACGGAGCACCTGTCACTCGAGCAAGTGCGCGTGCAGAACCCGGAATGGTATAATCAATTGGTTGAATACCACGCGGCCTCTAAGCAACCCGCTCTGGAAACTGTGCCCCCTGTGAATAGTGCCATGCCGCCACAACCACCAGTGCAGCCGCCGCAGCGGGCAGGAACAGGTCTTCTCCGCGTGCCTGCAGGTCCCCCAGTGCAAGTGTCGCCTGCGCAGCCAGTGCGTCCGGCGCCAAGACAGCCAAGACGTTCGCGCTTCTCCGACGTCCCGCCACCAGGCGTGCTTGCCCACCCTGTTGCACATGTGCCCCAGCAACAACCCACCAAGTCGGCGAACGTGGCCCATCTCATGGATTTGCTGAACCGCAAGAGGACCACTCCACCGGCGCCGCAAGGACCCCAACCGGGAGAGATCACGAACGAACATCCGCGTGGGTCAACACCAAATGCCGCCGCCGTGATGTCGATCTTGCAGAAGCTGAAGGGGTTGAACGGTCAAGCAAGTCAGTCCGCGCAGGGGACGCCGACGCAGTTGTCCGCCACGAAGCCAACAGGTCAGGGCGGTACCGAAGGTTCTGCGTCGAAGATGTGGTTCAGTGACAAGATCGTCGCCCACAAGGACCGCGTAGAATCCAACGTGCAGAAGCTTTACGCGGCTCTTCCGCTCGTGTGCCGCGAGAGTGGGTTGCGCTTCAAGGAGCAGGAAAAGCTCAATGCGCACCTGGATTTCTTGTTCCAGTACAACCGCTCGCAGAAGGAGCGTGGAAAAGGTGGCGTATCCCGATCGTGGTACCCAGACGAAGACCAGTGGGTGATAGATTACTCGGGTGAAGTGGCGCCACGCGAGGCGACGAGCAGCTCCTTTTTCGACCGCAAGAACGAACAGGAAGAAGAAACAACGGATCAGTTCGAGACGGCGCATGTTCCGGTCGACGAGGGCGTGACGCATTGCCGAATCTGCGGGTACGTTTCTGCCGCTTGAACTGTATGTTTGGATTAGGGGACGAGGTCTAACGATGATGGTTACTGGTTTCGTGCAGCGAGAACTTTGTCAAGAGCTGGGATGAAGAGGAAGAGGATTGGATGTACACAAATGCAGTGTACGGCACAATCCATAATCCGGACGGAGCCGAGCAGAAGACGATCTTCCACAAGTACTGCTACGATACGGTTATGACGAACTCGAAGCATATCGCGCCGGAGCATTTGATTCCCGGTACACCGCAGAGCTTGAAAGCGGGGGGACCGTCAGTGAGTGCCGATATCGGAGGTATCAAGCGCAACCTCAACGAGGTACGTGGAGCTGCGGTATTTGATGTTGCTGGTTCCTATTTGTTTGATACTCACAGTCCCGTGATCGTGCGCTTTTTCTTTTGTAGGAATCGGACAGTGACGACGAGGATGATATGAAGCGGATAAAGAGGGAATGAGCTGCTCTCGCTTGTGGCGAAGGGGGTGAGTGTGGCTTGATCCCATTGTCGGATGTGACGAAGGCTAGCGCGATAGTATTTAAAACGACGGAAATGACTGTTGCGGTATTTCGTCCCATTCGACTCACCTCGCCACACGTAGCTTGTAGCCCAGCAGCAACAGAAGGCAGTCGTAGGAGAAACAATAAATGACAGTTGTAGGACTATCGTAGTGCACAGCAGTTACGCATAATGATTCGATTGTGTATACTTTATACCATCTTTATTCCTCTGTCTGTCTACACATCGTAGAATCCTGGACACAAATCGTCGGGCTCAATGTCCGTGAGAGATTCCATCGAGTAGTACGATCGTTCATGGAACTCGACCGGCTCCTCGTCCTCGTGTGGGACCCCACCGCCATCCACGCCCGCGCTACTCGGCGTCGCAGCGTATGAGGCCAGCCGTGCGATCGCGTGGTCCAGCCAGAGCGGAACGGCGGTCGAGCCGTCCTTCCCGTAGACGATATGTCGCACGCGCTTGAGCAACGACAGTCCGAGGCCGCCGGTCTCGAGCTTGCTCTCTTTGCTGTCGGTCACCAGTAAGTGGCGCTCCAGCGGCGTGGGGATCAGCACCGACAACGCCATCGCGCTGGCAGTCAGCAACGGCGCGCTCTTGGACTTTTTGCACAATTGACAAAGCGGCAAATGGCCGTCGAGCTCGAGCACGCGAGCGCGAGCGGGTTTGGGGCGCGCGAGCACGCAGAAGCACTCGAGTGCCGCGATGAGCGCGTCCGAGTCGTTGTCGTATCGCTTACTGCGGCCAATGACATAGAGTAGCACTTGGAGACCGTTTTGGGCTGCGGCGCGGCCTTTGTTCAACGGGCTCAGGTGACACATGCCGCTCAGCGCGACGGCCGCGGCTTCTAGCACCAGTGGTTCGGTGGCATCGACCAAATTCTGAAGCAAAAAAGTCATGGCGTCGCCGTAGCCGATCGAGAGCTGACTCACTGACGTGTACGCGAGGTTGCCGACGCCGATCGCGCATGCGCGGACGAGTGCATGGCTCTTGTCCAGGCTCTCCGAGGTCAGCCACTTGGCAAGCCAGGCGTCGGCCTCGGCGGTCAAGATCGCGCTTTGGTTCACAACGTGGTTGTACGCAAGATTGCCCAGCAGCTTGGCGGCCTCAGCCTGCACGGAAACGTCCTCGCTCTCACGTAAGTAGCGCACGACGATCGGGACAAAGTGGAAATTCACGATTTGCGAGCGGATGATCTCCGAGTCTAGAGAGAGATGCCATCACTGTCAATATGACAAATCCTGTCGGTAATCGTACAGATTATCCAACGTACCATGGGATAAATTCACCAGCGCCGAGAGCGCAAACCGCTGGAGCTCGGGGATGATCTTGATCGGCACTTTCTCAAGTCGCTGCGTGTCCAGTAAGGTGTCATCTCCACGGTCGTCTTCGGGCGAGTGAGTAGCGCTCCGCGTACACGACCCCGGAACGAGGATATAGATCAAGAACCGCACCGTGTTCTTCGCTGCGAGCACGCGTTTGTTGGGCACAAAGCTGCTCAGCGCGGCGCACAGCCGCGAGGCCTCGGTGAGCACGCGCTGGTTGCGGGCCTTCTCGAGAATATGCGCGAGCGGCGCAGCGGCACCGGCCTTGACGATCTCTTCTTTGACGTTCACGGTGGCCTCGCCTCTCGCAGTGAGAACAACCTGTGGATGGTACCGACTCACGCGCTTGGGTTTGTGGTAGATCGCCAAGTGCACGAGCGCGAGAAGCACCGAGCCCGTGACGACGTCGCTGAAGTTTTCCCGCAGCAAATGCACGAGAAACGGCAGCACGCCGGCCTGCGCGGCCTTGGGGGCCGTGCACGCGGGCAGCAGCGCAATGCTCTGCGCGAACTTGGCCAATGCGTCTTCCAGGGGCTCGACCTGGGGCTCCGCCTGTGGTTGTTGCTGTTGGATGCTGGGGGACTCCTCGGTGAACTTGGTGCGCCACCGCTTCTGCGCTTCCTTGTCATTTTTCTCCTGGTCTAACTCGCGCTGGAGGTCACCCACGGTTTGTTTCCACCGATTCCGCTCGCACTCGACGGCCTCTTGCTCGCGATGTATTTGCTCGCGCTTGGTGGTCTGCAGTTGCTGTGCGAGGTCATGGATCCGTACTTGTAGTCTGCGCAAGTCACCCCAAAGCATTCGATACCAAACAAACAGGAACAACTTAATAGTGCGCAGGGAAGAACGTACTACGCACGTGTGGGTCTGCGCCTCGAGGTCCCGGATCTGCGCCATGAGCTTGAGCTCAATCACATCTTTCTCTTGCTGCAAGTCAACGACCTGCCGCGAGAGCTCGAGCTCCTTGGGCGTGGGCACCAGCGGGTACTCCTGCTCACAATGATCACCATGTCACGATACTCCAAGCTCATTCCCAGGCTCGATGTGTGTAACCCACCGCGTCCTTGGGCGCGGGAACGCCGCTTAGCGTCTTCATTGCTTCTTCTCTCTTCTCTAACGACCCACTAAGTCACACAAGCGCATGGCGACGGGGGTACGAGATGATGAAGGTCGCATGGGGACCAAGAAAGTGTTATTTTTTGGGCGAGGATCGCTGTCTCAAAAATACCTCTTCGGCCTTGGGCTTCAACATGATCCGACACACGCTCTGCTTGGGCTATCTTGGCTGTACAGAACGCGCGTGGCTGGCTTCTTTGCCTTCCTCCCTGGTGTGTCCAAATCCGCAACGTTCAGTGCCACACGCGTATAGCGTTGCCTCATGACACCACTGCTATCTTGAGCCCCTTCAGTCATTCATATATTTTCGCTCGCACGAGTTCTTATCCCGACGGCAAGATAGGCTCGACGATGTCGTGCTGCGTCTGCATCCTGGACACCTATCATGGATGAGTCGATCCATCCACCGTGGGAAGTGGGTGATAATAGCACGTTGCGTCGCTGCCTTCTCCACAGACCTGCCATTCCACAACTGGAATCCGTTCTGCCATCGCTCGTCCTACGCAAGCACCAACTCTATGCGGCTCTTCCGGCGCGCAATCACGACCGCCAAAGTGCGCAAGCGCTCGGTGCGCGCGCTGCCGTTGTCGGCGAGCATGGGCATGAAGCGGCCGCCGAGTACGCGCCACGCGTCGCGAAAAGACCTCGTGGGCTCGGTCGTGCAGCAGTTCCACGCCATGTCGATCGACCAGCGGTACCGCGCAGTCGCGCGCGTGCTCCAGCGGAACCGCAACTTCAACGACGACGTCGAGCTCTTCTTCCGCGAGGCCGACAAAGACCGCGACGGCGTGCTCACGCCGCACGAGTTCCGCACGTTCCTCACGTCGCGCTTCAGCCTCAAAGTGCCGCGGTCCCACGCCGAGAACGACGCCACGCAGAAGCCCACGAACTACCAGCTCAAGCTGGTGATACTGGGCTCGGCGATTCCGTTCATCGGCTTTGGCTTTGTCGACAACATCATCATGCTCGCGGCCGGCGACCTCATTGAAGACCACTGCCACGAGGCGCTCCACTTGTCCATGCTGTGTGCGGCTGCGATGGGCAACACGGTCGCGAACGTCGTGGGACTCAGTCTCGGCGGTGTGATCGAGACGTTTGTGCGACGCGCGGGCATTCCGGATCCGATGCTGTCGCGCGCGCAGGCGCGCATGAGCATTACGCACTGGTGCAACTTTGTCGCGTCGGCCGGCGGGATCACGCTGGGCTGCATCTTGGGCATGTTCCCGCTGCTGTTCATGAGCCACGAAATGTACGAGAAGGAGGTTATTGACGCCGAGAAGAAGCGCGTGCTCACGCTGCTCGCGCAGGAACGGGGCCTGGATGAGGATGCGGACCTGGAAGGGGACGCAGAAGACCAAGAAAGACGGAATCGCCGCGCACTGGCCAGGACGTCTGCTTCTCCTGTTCAAGCGACGACCACGACGACCGCCACCGCGCCGAGTGTCCTTGCCCTCGCGTAATAAAGAAACCTCATTCGCTTGCGTCCCTTGCTCTCTGGCGGGGCTGCCATATTCGCTAGTCGCCGTGGTCGGAAGAAATCCCATTTCCTGCATCGTCGTGTCTTTGCGTCCTGCCTTCTTCTGTGCGGATATTGGCTCTAGAGACACGCACAATGTTAACGCACTTCCTCATGCTTGTTCAACCAGAGCCTGGTGCTGCATAGAGCTGCAGCAACAACAATGGACGGGACGAGCGGTAAGATATGTTAAACAGCCATTCCACATTTCCCCATGAGGAGGATCTCCATACATCTCGCGATCTTTCTGCACTCGCCATATTCACCCCACATTTCCTCGGGGGTACATACCTCCATATGAAGACAGGGGGTACACATATCCCTGCAAGAGTTTCGTACCATGCTACCGTACCCTCATGTTCCCAGTATTCCCCTCCACTCAAATATTCGTACACACACATACACACATACATATACATGGGCCACCTGGCATCTCCAAGGGCCCACCCCTCTTCGCGTCCGCATCTTGTCGCTGGCCCTCTCGTTTCGGTTGGTCGCGGCCCTCGCTCTTTCCCATCGACCACTCATTTTCGTCGTCTCCCCCATCCCCTCCCTCTCCCTGTTTGACACATATGCTGGTGGTGGCATAAACCCAGCCCCACCTCCACTTACCACTTTCTGTACGTCAATATCGGCAGGTGCATGCGCCGACGTCATCCACCCATTCTCCCCAATAGCGATCCCAGACCCACCACGGCGGATTCGATTGTGTCTGTGGGATCGCATGTGTATCCAGTTCGCCATTTCAGAGCGACAGGGGAAAAAGGCGAAACCGCATTTCCAGTCGGAGGGCAGCATGGTGCCGAGTGACCACGTCGACGTCGAGCCAATCAGAACCAGCCGCTCACGCGACATGCATCCATTTCAACAGGTAGTACGCTGCTTTATTGGCCTCATCTAACGATCGGTTTCAAAAGGGTATCCATCCTCATATATGTCTGACGTCAGCACCGTTTGTGCTCGTCAAAGAGTGGGGGGACGACGTGGTCGTGTGGTCCGCGTCGGCCCGCGCAGGGGGTCCTCTCCCCTCCCCTCCTCTCTCACCCCCTGCGCTCCGCTTGCGCAGCGCTATCCGCCCTCATTCGGAAATCCCCAATCCAGTCACCAAGCCTCCTCCCCACCTCCCCAAATCAAGATGATCACCCCTGCTACCCGCCCCTCGACCCTCAAGCGCTGGCTCGGCGACAAGGGCACCTACCCGGTGCTCGTCACGTGCGTGATCGCCTCGGGCCTCTGCACGTTCCACTGCGTGCGCTACCTGACCGGACACCCGGATGTGAACTGGAGCAAGGCCTCGCGCACCAACACGCTGAAGTACGACGAGGACGTCGGCGCCAACTGGAAGTCGCACCGCCGCTGGTTCGCGACCCGCCACGAGAACGTCGTGAACAAGGCCAAGGGCCTGTAGGCGAATCAAGCGCCCACACAAGACGCTTTTTGTGCGCGCGGTTGAGACGACAGAAGCCTCACCCTAGGCTGCTTCCCTCGGGCGCGCGCGCAGAGCGCTGTTCCATTAGTTATGTGCATATTTGAGCGGATGTGTTGCGCAGACGGGAACGAGGTCGACTGCGCAACGTGGTCTCCCCACGTTCGCATGAGATTCACCCTTCCTGACCGCGTCTCACCCCGTTAAAATAGACTAAATACACACCAAAACAACCAACTGATATCCTCCGCTTCCGCGGCACTGAACGAAAACAAGTTGTATAGGGGTTACGAATGCCTTGGTTGCAAGTGCGATCGCATCTTTTGTCGCACGGCCAGGGGAAAATGCCATGCTCCACTTTGATTCCGCCAGGAAGTCGTGCAGAAGCAGGTCAGTGAGACTAGCCCAACAGATTGTTTCTCATGAGGTACAATTCACTTCAACACTGTACCAACATGTGTCTCCTCCCCCGCTTGAATGCCCTTTGTTTCCCTTCGCTCGTTCAAAAACCGACGCGCCATCTGGAAAAAGGAAATGAGTTAGAAGCGGAAATATGCCTCCACCCGTGACCGCTGAGTGAGTGACGCGATGACGAAGAAGCACAAGCGTTCGCCGTACGAGGACCTTCAAGACGAAGTCGCTGCGGGCGCGTCCGTGAAGGCAGCCAAGCAGCCGCGCGGCAGCCCCGCGGCGGCGGCTTCGGCCATGCACGCGCCGCGGAAACTTCCGTTTCCGGAGAGAGCGCGCTCCTTCACAGGCAACAATGATAACGCCAGCGGTACGGCGCAATCGCCAGGAGGGAAAGCTGTACAGGGTGAGCGCATGAGCATCGAAGAGCTCGAACAGAAGAAGATGCTGCTGCCGTACCTGGACAAGATCGAATACATCAACGTGCAGCTGCGCGCGCGCGGGCTTCTCCCAGACGACACGACTACGTCGCCGTGTCAGCCGCAGTCGTCCATGCCACATCAACGCCCCCTCTTCAACAACGGGCAGCACAAAGATGTGCTACGCGAAGGGGATACGCGTCCAATGCAGCAAAAGCCGCTAGTAAAGACTGCGGAGATGGGTGCGACCAACAAGAGTCGCAATCAAGACGCCACGCCGATTGGCGCGACACGACAGCGCTCTGAGAGCCAGCTACCTAACCCCGCGGACGACACGTCAGTGGTAAAGCGCACCAAGGTTGCGACCGACGCGCTGCGGCTTCGGTATCCACGGCTCTTTAGCACGATCGACCGCACTCGACTCTCGGCCATGTCGCCACGGATACGACCGATCAACTGGCTGCTGCACCTCATCGAAGACGTGTACGACGAGCTGACGGAGATCTTCGTGCTCGGAGCCAACACCAGCGGGACGGTGGAAGCAGCAACAGTCGATGGCTCGCCGAGACCCGAGGTTGTGGAGACAAATGGCCAACCGACGCCGCCGTCGCGCTTGTTCCAGACCATACTCGTGATGCCGCTGCTCGTGCGCAAGCATATCGAAAACACTCTCGGATTACCGCATCTCGCCGACCAGGAGTGTCTTGACTTGCTCTGCAACGTCGAAGCCATGGTGGAGACGTTTGCGTCCGTCGCGATGTTCTCCATGTTCGTGCGCGAGATCTACGACGAAGACACACTGCTCTTCTACCTGTTCGTGCGTCTCGTCATTCAGCGAGAGTTTGATCTGCAGTTCAAGGCGAAGACCAAAGTCGCGCATTCGTCTTTGACGGGGAAAAAGTTTATCGCAGGTGACGTGGTTCGCCTCGTCGCTCATCCGCTTGTTCCAGACGGTTCTAAGACAGTCTTGCTCACCCGGATGGGCTGTGAGCAGGTGTGGAAACGCTTTTTCGTGCATGAGGCAAATATGAAGTGTGATATAGCTGCGCAAACGGGGAGCCGGACTCCAGTATCACCTGTCGTGCTCGGTCACTACATCACGACGGAGAGGATGGCCGAATTGTTCAACGCACATGACGAAGTGGCATTCGATAAGCTGCTCGTATGGAGTATTGATGCTTTCAGAAATGTCGCGGAGGATATTGTTGCCCAGTTCAAGTTCAAAGACGACGGTGAGCTCGCGTTGGCAACATGACCTCCTGCATATTTCACTGAGTTTGACCTTGTCTCGTCGTTTGCGCCAGATCAGGTGAGTCCCTACGCGGGCTCATTCGTCTACGGGAAACCATCTCAAGCGATGTGAAGATATCAAAGCTCACCACGCTGTACAGTGAACGTGAACGGAGTCACCGCAACATGAAAATTGATCTTCTGCGGCTCGAGAGAAGCAATACTGAAGAAAACAAGAACCGCACTCAACTTCGCTTGGTGCGGAACCAAATCGGATTGCTGGAACAGGAGCTTGAGCATATCCAAACACAAATTGCTGCAGCAGAGAGCCTCGTCAATGATGTCTGGAGAGACGTTACGGCAACCTCTCCGACAAAGAGGAAGAATGGATCCCTCGTACCAAAACGAGGCGAATTTGTGAACGCGAGCACGGAGCTAGCGTCCGTGGTCAGTCGATTCGCTGCTCACATCGCGAGACTTCAAAGAAAGCACGATATTGAAGTGAAAGCTGCATCGATGTTGACCAAGCCTTGGAAAAAGCAAATGGAAGAGCTTCAACTACGCATGGTAATCAGAATTCAGCGCGCATACCGAGCGCGTCGCCGAGCTCGAGAGATCAAACAAAAGGCGAAGGAAGAACTTCACGAAAAAATTCGGCAGCGCGAGATCCAGAAACAGAACGTGTTCCTCGATCGTAAACGCCAAGAAGCTCATCAAGAGAAGGACGTTCAACGGCACCAGGCTCGAATGTTAGCCAAGCAACAACAAGAAAACGCGGCTCGCGACGCGGTCAAACAGAGTCAATACCAGTTGGTGGAAAGAATGCGATTTGAGCAGATCGCTGAGAGAGATCACGAGCGAAACACGAAGCTACTGGGCCGGATGCTCCAGTTGTGGAAGACGTACGTAAGTATGCTCAAGAAGAGGCGAGACGCCAATCGCTTGTTCGTGAAGTTCCAGTTTTTGCGCTGGCGACATCATTTCGCTGCTTTCAAACACGTCAATGGTGCTGCCAGTCTTCTTCAACGTCTATTCAGGCGGCGTCGGGAAAAAGTGGCGCTGCGGAAGGCTGTGCAGATGAAGAAGAAGCGCGGCAACATAGCCAAACGCTATCTCCAGAAGATTCAGTCCAGGCAAACGCAGCGTGTTTTCAACAAGTGGATGGAGTGGGCGACGGAGCAGATTCGTCTCAAGGCAAACTTCCAAGCTATCTTGCAGAGGCGGACGGAGGACTGGTTCCAAAGGTGGGTGCGTTTCACGCAAACCTGGAAGTTGAGTCGTTTGGAAGCAGTTCTTCTCGTGCAACGTGTGTATCGCGGTCGGCTGGCTCGCCGTGTTGTTCAGGCTCAGCGTCTGAGATCTGTTAGCTCCCAAAACATCCAGCGGGTATACCGAGGATATCGTGGCCGTCAGGTCGCTGCCTCGCGACGGAAGGTCAAGCGACACCAAGACATCCATTGCGCACTTTTATTGCAACGCATACGCAATCGAGCGCTCCGCTTGTGCGTTGCCGAGTGGCGCACTCAGTCAGATCGAGCCCATCATATCAAGCGAATAAGTGAAGATCGGCGACGTCGCCAACTGGATGAAGGGTTTGGCGGCTTTGTAGTGTATCGGGGACACAAGCGTGAGAAACGAGCGGCATTCTTCAGACGACAGTACGAAAGCGCTGTGCTGATTCAGCGTCACTATCGCCGCCACCGTTGTCAATTTGTGTTCCGAACGTCGCTCTTGTACCATCGAGCTGCAATTAAGATCCAGCGCGTATTTAGAGGATTTCAAGGACGGCAGGGAGTCCACAAGCTGCGCTGGGAGATCATCGCTGCAAAGAAGCTTCAAACAGCTTGGCGCCAGCGCCAGGCGTGGCGGCTCGCAGAGAAGACCCGTGCCGAAGGAATTCTTCTTGCTGCCTACAAAGGAGACTTCACAGCCACCCAGCGCGCGATCACCAGTGGGTACTGGTATATAGTGGATGACGAGCACAACGGCATTCTTCACATGGCAGCTGCTGCTGGGCACAAGCGTCTTGTGAAGCTGTGCCTGCGCCACCGTATGGACATCAACGCCGTCAATTTACACGGCCAAACGCCTCTGCACTTGCTCTTGGCCAACATCCCGCCCTGTATTCCTGGCTTTGACGAAGACGGAGAGACACAACGCAATGTCGACGCACGCGTTGCACTAGCTGCGTACATGATCGATCACAACGCCTGGCATGAAGCAACAGATGAGCTTGGGCTCACTCCGTTGCTACTTAGTGCGGCGCTTGGTCAGACTGACGCCACCGAAATGCTGCTCGAAAAGAGCGCCGACACGGATGCACGGTCGCATGCAGGGCTCAATGCTGTCCAACTCTGTGTGGAAGGCAACCACGCGCAGGCGTTTCGAGTCCTGTTGGCAAGCCAGGGCTTCAACAACGAGTCAAACGCTATGCACACTCTGCACCTTCTACATGCGTGCGCCGGGCGCGGGTTTATCGACTGCCTGCGCATTCTTGTGGAGCACTTGGCGATCTACGAATTGGCTCCAAACCAGCTCAATCTACGCGATGATGATGGATATACACCGCTCATTTACGCCATCAGCAATGCCAACGTGGATGCCGTGCGTTGTCTCTTGGAGAGCGGCGCGAATCCGGACGAGAAGGATTTTTTCGGCCGATCACCTCTCCACTTTGCAGTCACCGCTGGCGATGTTGGTTCGCCAGCAATTGTCGAACTGCTCGCCATGTACGACGTGGACGTGAACGTGAAGGACACAGACGGTGACTCTGCCTTGCATACAAGTTGCGACCGCGACGCTCGCCTCGAATGCACGTCGCTCTTGCTTCGCTCCGGCGCTGTCATCGGTGCGAATACGCTCGGGAACCACCCCGCGCACATCGCAGCGCGAAACGGGGCGGTGGAAACGCTCAAGCTGCTCGTCGACTACGGAGCGGACATGAACATCAAGAACTATGAGGGCAAAACGCCTCTGGGTTTGGGTCGCATGCTGGACCAGAAGCCAGTGGTGCAGTATATCAAGCAATACTTTGCCGCTGAGTCAGTCTCTCACAAGGATGAGAAGGAAGAGCAGGACGAGGACGTGGACCTGGACGAAGCAAGCAAGGGCGTCGACGATGAATCCCCGCAAAGAACGCAAGAGCAGTGGGAAGTCGCGCTCGAGTCAGCGTATCGTATGGGAACGCTCGCCGAATGGACTCAGTACGTCGATGCCGAGACCGAGTTTTCGTTCTTCGCGTGCCAAGTTGAGACGGAAACCGAGGCTTCGTTTGAATGCACGTGGGAGGCACCAATCGAGTTCGACGCTGCGTTGAGTGATACGTGGGAGGTGATGCGGAAAGGTGGCAGCGGCGTGGCGTTGAGGTCGCGTCTTCCTCCTGAGCTCACTGAGGAGAACAATACTCTTGGTGAGATGGGTGTCGCCGGTGGCTCCCCGCGAACGAGAGCTGGTCTTGGCGTGCACTACCTATACCTCAACAAGCACACAGGCGAGACGCGCGTGTCGGTGCCACCTATTGACTACACTCTTCTTCAAGACGTCGTGCAACACTCGAAACGCCGCCAACATCTCCGACGGCGCATCCGCAAAGTGTCTGCCGACACGAGCGCGTCCGCCATGGAGTATATGCGGTTCTTCCACGAGTTCGAAGCAGAAAGCGCGCAGACACGAGCCGAAACACTTGCTGCGATCACCATTCAGCGCCACTTTCGAGCCAGGCGCACGAAGCGCATGGTGCGCATGCTGCTGTTGGAGAACAAGTGTGCCGTGGACTTACAGCGAGCATTCCGTGGGAGGCAAGCGCGCAAGACGGCGACGCTTCGACGCCATGAGCATGTCTGTGCGACAAAGATCCAAGCGCTGTGGCGCGGCCACCGTGCGCGCAACCTCGAACAAGCCACGTTGCATTCGCAACGCGTGCAACATCGCCATCGGCATCAGTGTGCGCTCAAGATCCAACGCCTCTTCCGCGGCCATCGAGCTCGGCTGCTCGCGTACCGCGAGAAGGTCATTCAGAAGCATGGGCCAACAGGATATTTCGCATGGGAACAAGCGCGGCGGCAAGCCGTCGTCAAGCAAACCTACAAAGTGTGGGACGAGATGGAGCTGCGCGCGTTCCCGGGTGTGTACTTTTACTGCCACCACGTCACGCGATCGTGCGCGTGGGAGAAATCGAAAGAGTGGCAGGCGCATGACCTCGAGCAGTTCCATGAGCGCTGCCAACTCTTCCGCTGGGGCTACACGCAGCTAATGCAGCGAGCGGCGATCCGTTTGCAGAGCCTCTGGCGCGCGCGTCAAGCGCGTATTTCGTTTCGGCTCATCATGAAATCCGTGCAGCTCATGAAATGCGCCGAACGCGAGTATCTCGAAGACCCGAACAATCTCGTGAAAATGGGCAACTACGTGCTCTTCCTCCACGCAATTCTCCACGACTATGACCGCGCGCGGCCCATCTATGGGCGTCTGATGCGCACCATGGCACAGCGCGGGCCGGACATACCGTTTATCTTGTTCTCGTACGCGCTGTTCCTGTATGTGACCCAAGAGGACGACGTTGCGCTCGTCGAGGACATGATCGCGCGCGCGAAAGCGCAAGACCGCCAGCTCATCAAGTACAAGATGGCGTTCCTCGGCTTTTTCCGGCAGTCGATGCTCCAGAACCCGCACGACGGCGAGAGCAACTTGAACTACGCCGCGTGCCTCCAGTTGCTCTTTGAACAGTACGAGGACGCGATTCCGTACTACCTGCGCGCGATCGCCGCCAACCCGCACAAGAAAGGCTCGATGGAGCTGTTTCAAGACATGCTAAACCGCAAGAAGCAGGTCGACAAGGCCCAGCACCCGGCGCTATTTGCGAAACCCACGGGCAACAAAGTCGGCCAGCAGCGAACGCGCGAGCGCGACGACGAACTGCAGGTCAAGTACAACGCTTTTGAAATGTTCCGGCGGTGGCAAGTCGTGCAAGCCGAAGAAGACGATCTGCGGCGTCGCAAGCAGTTTGAGGCGGACCAAGAGACTACGAACCGGCTGCAAGCGGCCCGCAAGATCCAGGCGCGCTACCGGCGTCGCCAGGCGATGCGCAAGGTTAACCGTCTCAAAGTGGAGCGGCAACTCGCGATTTCGATGTCGGATCTGGCCGACACCAAGGCCGTGTACGAGCGCGTGCGCCTCGCGTTTGACCAGGTCGCGCCAACGCCAGCGACGACTAGCTCCAACTTCAAGTTCCCGACCGCCAAGAAGAACACCCCAGCTCCATCGGCGCCAGCCAAGCCCATGAGCGTGCCCATGGCGCAGCTTGACGACCTCTTCCGCGCCCTGGACCTCACGCTGTCACAAGACGATTTCCAAGGCACGGTCGACGCGTTCCGCGCGCAATACGGCAAGGCGCTCCACGTCAACGTCATGGACGTCACGAGCTTTGCGCAGTCGAACGCGCTCGTCGCCGCGAACCTCAAGGAGACCAAAAGCAAAAGGGCACAACCGCCGCCGCGATAGTGGGTCAGGTAACGTTATACATTTGGGGGGGTTGCGGTTGATGGGGTGAATATTCTACGAGGAAGGGTCGTTTTTGGTTGATAATATGGCACAGAGAGAAGAGAGTCGATCGATCGGCGATGGCTGCGAACGGCCGAGTAAGGGTCGCGGTCGTTGATCAAGACGCCGACGAAGGGTTGAGAAAATTCGCGGATT
>JAADXJ010000049.1:0-54260 GCA_023337735.1 Pythium biforme | reverse complement strand
TCGTTATTACGTCACAAACGCGCCGATCAATCACACATCTTCTTCTTCTTCTTCCTGGAGCGATTCTTCCAAGTCGAACGAGTCTTCGAGGTACGCGTCGGCGCCGTCGTCCTCGCTGCGCGCGGCGCTCGCTATGCGCGGTCGTGCCGGTGTTGATCGGACGGACGAGGCCGCCGCCGTCACAACGGAGCCCAAGGGTTTCTTGAGCAGCGAGCTTCCGGGCAGGATCGGGATGCGCGACGGACTGGGCGGCGCCGAGCCCTGCGACTCGGCCCCGCTCGCCGAGAGCTCCGCGTTGATTCGTCGCTGTAGTGCGCCTTCTTCGCCGTCGTCGTCGCCGTCGTCGTCGCCGTCGAAATGCGTAAATTCGTCGTCGTCGTGGGCGTAGACCGCGCGTGGTAGATTCGCGTCCTTCAGTGGAGATGGCGCCGCGTGCTCACTGCCGTCATCAAATGCATCGTCTTCCGCTTCAGCTTGAGCGTCGAACCGCCGTGTGGCCAACGACGAGGACTTGATTCGTTGCTGCTGCGTTGGCTTCTTCATGCTGGTTTGCTCTAGCAGCAGCCGCTCGACCTCATCCATGTCGTCGTCTTCGTCGGCGCGGAGCACGCTTCGCGCCAGCGCGCCGAGACCCGGGAGCGGCGTTGTGCCGAGCGACGGAAGCGGCTGCAGCGCCCCGAGCTTGCGGTTCTGGCCGAGCAAGAGAGACGACGAGGCCAGAGCAGCCGGGACAGGTGCACGCTGTTGGAGGCTCACATCGTCGTCGCTCTCGCCGTCATCTTCCGACTCGGACTGCGCGATAGAACGAGAGGCTGCGGCAGGTGCTGGAGTAGAAGATGCGGTCTTCACGGGCTCCACCGCTGGCTTGGATGGCCCTGCGAGTGCGCGCTCGAGCACATCGTCCCCAAACGACAGCCCAAAGGTGCCCGACGCATCGTCCAAGCTCACGTCACCGTCGTCTCCCTGCTCGCTGGTGGCGTCGTCGTCGCCGTTGATCAGCGATTCGTCAAGTTGGTCGTGTTCCTCGTGATCCAGCCCGACGGCACTCCGCTCCGCGAGGCTATCGTGGCTGTGCGTCTCTGCCACACGCGCCGCGCTTGGCACGAAGGTGTTCGGTGTCATGCGAGACTCGATCGCGCTGTGGTCCCCGTTGGCATCGAGGCTCGCGCATTGGTGCTCGCTCACCTCGTCTTCGTCGTCGATCAGCGACTCGTCGAGTTCGTCATGTTCCTCGTGGTCTACCGCGAGGGCTGCTGTGTTGTCTTCCAGACCGCACCCTTCTGCGCTTCGTCCTACACTGGACACTGAGAGGTCCGGCGTTTTGCGGGCTTCGAGGCCGACTGTCTCATCGTCGTCGTCGTCGAAATCGTTGTCTGTAGCTGTAGCCGTGAGAGAGGATGGTAGGGTAGTTGGCGGTCGATCAGTAGTCGTAGTAGTAGTAGCATGGGGCTTGCGCTGCAGGCTCTGCGATGTCGCCATGAGCTTCTCGACCTCGTCCATGTCGTCGTCGTCCAGTCCGGACGACGCCATTGCTCCACGCGTCGCCTGCAGCGCCTTCATGAGAGAGCCACTGCTGCCTCCGACATCCCGGGCGCGGCTTCCCAGTCCAGAGAGCGGCGCGAGTTGAGAAACCGGCGGCGGTGATCGCGGCGCCTCTTCTTCGCCATCCTCATCGTCCTCACTCTCATCAAAGTCACGTCGTGCTGCTCGAGGCACTTGGGCAGCAGTAGACGGCGTGGCACGTGGAGCGACCGCGGCTTGTTCGTGCTCCCCGTCTTCTTCATCACTGTCGTCAAAGTTGCGCCGCGCTGCTCGAGGGATTGAGGCAAACGACGAGAAAGGAGCTGGCTGAGGCGCGGGCATCGCTGCCACTCGCTCTTCTCTGCCATCATCGTCGCCGTCTTCGTCCTCGCTCTCGTCAAAGTGACGCAGCGCGGCTATTCGTGGTGCGGGCGCAAACGACAACAGTGGATTGGTCTCAAACCCACTGGTCGGGTTCTTCGCGGGGAGTGCCTCGGCTTTGGGTTCTTCTTCCTCGTCCTCGTCCGAGGAACTGTCGTCGACTCTCGACGCCTTCACCTTCATATCACGTGGCTTGGCGGTGACAAGTTGCGACTCAAAGGAGTGGTCCAGACCAGTGTCACTGGTCATGGAATCCGCGAGATTGTTGTCATCTTCGTCACGAGTACTTTCGGGGTCGAACTCCATGGACGCCTGCAGCTGGTCGCGGTCGTCGTCCTCGCCATCCGAATCCGAATCAATCAGCTCGTCCTCATCCTCGTCGTCCATGCGAAGTGCTGACGTAAAGTGACGGCCCACGCCGCTAGCGGGCGCTTCCTCGGCGGGCATCGATGGCTCCGCGTGCTGAAGCAGCAGCCGCTCCACTTCGTCCATACTGTCGTCGTCGAACCGCAGCTCACTCGGCTGATCGTCTCTTTCTTCCTCCTGTTCGTCGTCCTCGTTTTGGTCGTTTCCGTAGCTCATTCGCGCGAGCATGTCTGCGACTACAGGAGAAGGAGCGGGCTCATCGGTCGTCGGCCGCGAGCCATCGTGTTCCGCGTCAAACGAGGAGCTCTGCTCGAGTCCGCCTGTTTCGTCGTCGTCGTCATCGTCTTGCATTGTGCCAAGAACGCGATCAAAGTCCGAGTCATCGTCGTCATGGGCGTCAACGTGACGGAGATGCTCGTGTACATGGTCCTCGTTGACAGCCCGCGGCGCAGGATCCGAATCCCGCGCGTTGGTGGTCTCCGGGTGCACTGTCAGTGAAGATTCTGCTGTGCCCTGCGCGATTTCTACTCGTACAGAGCTGTCATCTTGGTCCTCACAGGGCTCGTCGTCTGCAACTTCCTCTTCATCATCAGCTCCAGGTATGGAGCCGCGCGGATCGCTGGAGCGAATAACCTGATCCCCAGATTTCTGCGTCGGCATCTCCACGTTGCTCCCATACTGTTCAGCTTGGAGAGCCGCCACAGAGTCAACGGCTTGTGATTCCTCACCCCCGTGGATTTCCTCGTCCGTTTGTTCGGCGTCTTCGTCCAGTTGTCGACTGGTACGGTCCAGTTCTTCCTCATCAGCACAAGACGCCTCCAAAGTTTGCTCTCCGGTCGTCAGCGCATCTTCACGGTGGTTCGAGTGAGCGGTATCGTCGATTTCACCAAACTCGTCGTCGTCGTTGGCATCGTTGTGGCCTCTTCGTCGCTGCACATCCATGCTCAATTGGGCGGCCTGGAGCTCGTCGTCGTCGTCACTATCCCTGCGAAGCGCAGCGAGACGCGAGAGTGGGAGCGACGGGATCGAAGGCAACGCGTTTACCAGAGGTTCGAGAGTCATGACTGGTTTCACCGGGGAGCTCTCACGGGAAGCGGCAAGCGATGATTGGGGCGACAGATCGTCGGCGTCGATCTCGGCATCCAAGTCGTCTCCTTCCCCGGATATCGGTCTCTGGATGAGGTTTTCAGACGTTTCTTTTCTGCCGTAGTCGCCGATATCTGTCGCGGAACTGTCCAGATCGCCACTCTGGTCAATCTCACTTGTAGACTCTTCCTCGTCCTCCCCAAACCCACGATCTGATTCTTCTTCGTGTCGTCGAGCTTCAGCTTCAGCATCGGAAGTCTCATGTGGACCCGTCTCGTGGACGGCGTGCGAATCTGCCGGCTCAGCGTCCTGTGACTCCTCCAGCTCTCGCGACTGACCGAGATCTAAGCTGGCATCACCGAAATCGCTCACGCTCTCGCCACTGTCGTCGTCGTCACCGTCACCGCCACCGTAGTGATCACCAGTCTCGTCAGCGACGGCGTCTTGTGTTGCTGAAGGATGCTGCCGATCCACCGGACGGGACGTGTCCTCGCCAGGTTCCTTGTGGTGGGACGTAGTGCGTGACGGGTTCGCGGATGTTTCCTCGTCCGCCGTTGAATGCGCCAACGATTCTTCCAACTCCGAGAGCTCCTCCTCGTCATCGAACTCGTATTGCTGCGCGTGCACCGGTGCCGGAGGATGTAGGTCAGCACGGCTTGCAGCGACAACAGGTACAGTTGAACGTTGCACGGCCTCGTCGTCGTCCTCCGATGGCTCGGCATCCTCTGCTCCATCAGATGCGCCGCGTGCGATTCCACCAAAAGCGGTGTCGGCAAACACGCTCGCATCGATGGAATCTCTTGACTGAGCATCGCTAGTGCGATAATCATCGTCGCCGACGTCTGTCACGGAATTGTCAAAGTCGGCACTTTGATCGAACTCGCTAGCAGAGCCCTCGTCGCCGTCTTCTCCAAACCCACGATCGGATTCATCCCCGCGACGAGCCCTGTCTGTGGGCCTCTCGCCATCGTCGTGGGATGCCTCGAGCTCTCTCGATTGGCCAAGATCTACACCTTCGTCGCCGAACTCGCTTGCACTCTCGCTCTCGTGCATGTCGTCGTGTGATTCAAGTTGACGCTGCTGTTCAACCGGACGCAAAGCAGGCTCGTCACCCTCTTCGTGCGGAGACACAGTGAAGGATGGGTACGCGGAAGCCAACGAGTGAGAAACCGAGTCGTCCACGCTCGCGTCCTCGTCCGCCACGGAACGCGCCAACGATTCTTCCAACTCCGAGAGCTCCTCCTCCTCGTCAAAGTCGTTTTGTCCATCATGGAGCGCGAGTGGCCGTCCGTGTGTCGCGCTTGTAGCACCCAGGATCGAAGTTGAAAGCGGCACGGACACTTCATCGTCTTTAGACGTATGGTCTGCGTCGTGCGCAGACTTGCCGCGTGGGATCTCCGTCAAGTGGTTGGCGATGGCATCTCTTGCGTAAGCATCAAACCTGTGTGCATTCGCTTCATCCACCGTCACGTCCTGAGCTGTCCACGTGCGGGATTCTTCTTCCTGTACGTCATCATCAAAAGCATCACTGGCGCTATCAACACGCTGTCCGGGGCTGTCTAGCTCCAGCTCGTCACATGCCCGACGACTCGTGTCTCCCCTCGAGGTCATTGCTCTGGCATCGTCCTCATCACCATCCTCACGGTGTTCGTCCTCGCTATCATCATCAATCAGATCGTCGCCACTCTCGCTGTGTTGACCATGAGTCTCCTCTTCATGAAGGTCAGTGGACGGCCCACGAGGGCCTTCGAGCGCAGTCATTGATTCTTCACCTGCTGCTAACCGCACCATCGACTCGAGCGATTGCGACAGCGAGTCGTCATGGCCGGGGCCAGGTTCGTCCTCCTCCGTACCGGCATCCTCGGGATGCATCTGCTCTTGATCGACCTCGTCTTGTTCACTACCGGAACCAATGTCGCTCCTTTCATCGCCAGGCGGGACCATCTCACCATTGTCGCGACTGAGTTGCATAGTGGTGGCTGTCGCGGATGCATCGCGGCGGGGTCTCCTTCCGTGTGTGTCTACGTCATCGTCTGTCTCGCTTCCGTGGTCGAGATCGCCACTAGCGTCAAGCTTCCTGTCGTAGTTGAGTGGGGGCGAAGGCGAACTCGCAGACTCGTGCTTGTTGCCCTCGTCGACTCGATCCGACTCATCGAAAGACTCGCGTCTTGCGTCGTCCATGGCGACCGCGCAGGGCTCACGAGGCTGGAACGGTTCGTGGAGCAGCATACCCGTTGGACTGTTCGGAAGACTCGTGCACGAGTCGGCCACGGAGCTGTCGTCGTCATGGTCCAGAGCGAGCGGTTCTCTGAGTGCGTGGACCGTGGGCACAGACTGGACCCGTTGCTCCAGCAATCCAGCGGTGGGGCTCTGAAGCAATGTCGTTGACGCCTCGGCTCGACTGGTGTCTAGAGGTGTAGTCGCCATCGCTCGGCGCGCTTGGAAGCGCTCTGTCGACAACTCCGCTGCTGTGGGGCTGCCGATCAGCGAAGTACACGACTCCGCACGCGAGTGGATCAAGTCGAGCGACAAGCCCAGTCTGTCCGATCGCTCGGCGCTGCTCGGCTGGCTCCCATCCTCGGTCGTCGCGTCGGCGTCTTTGCTCTGCTTTGTAGGTGAAGACCACTGCTCAAGAGTGCCCTCATTATCCTGTGCTTCGTACGATCTGGCCAGGCGATCGTCCTGCGACCCGTCAAGCTCGCGACTGGCATCTAGGTCCGCGCTCTGCTCCCGTTCGTCAAACTTCTCGAGCTCTTCCTCCTCCTCCTCCTCTACTACATCCACCTCGGAGGCCATGTCGTCATCGTGCTCCATATCGGAATCAGGACGTTGTGAGGATGGTTCAACGGCGCTGTCGTCGTCCTTGACAGCGAGGTGAGTATCGACAGGTAGACAGCACTGGCTCAGCGCGTCCTGGAAGAGCTCTTGCAGCCGCCCGAGACGAGCCGCGAGTGTCGGGGCCGCCTGGACGTACTTGGAGGCAAACGCAGACTCTTTTGTGCTCCAGGTGTTCATGAGCGCGTCCAGGCACTCGACATTCAGCAGCACCTCATGGTCGGCGTCGGCGAGCCGACGCTGGTCGCGCTGGAAACCTTCGTGGGCCTTGTTGGACGTGCTCTCCGTGGCCACGAGCGAAGCCCTCAGGTCCTGCAGCTCGACGACGCTGCATCCGCTCGTCAGCTTCGCGTAGAGGTTCCGGATCGACTGCCCCACACTTGCGATAGTCTGCTGGTTGCTGAAAAATTCCTTCTCCATCAAACCAGCGTGTCCTGCGCTCGCGCGCGGTCTCTCGTGGAGAGAAACGAGCGCCGTTTCCAGCTCCTGGATCTCGCTGCTGAGACCATCGAGCTCCGCGATCTTGCCCTTTTCCAACTGCTCCATGGTGTCGCGAATGTCGCCCACAGTCGCCGACAGCTTTGCGTTCGAGGCCTTGAGCTCGGTCAGTTCGGTCTCCTTCTCGTGCGCTTGGCTGTGCAGCACAGCATCGAGCTCCTCGACCTGCGCCGAAAGCTCCGCGACTTGTTCTTCCAGCGCATGCTTTTCGTCGCATACTGTGGCCATCTCGTCCTGCAAGCGGCCCATTTCCTGCGCGCGCTTCGCGTATTCGGCGCAGTGCGTCTCCAGCTCCGATTTGAGCGCGGCGTTGCTGCCTTCCAGCTCTAGAATCTGTGCACTTAGGAAATTGATCTGCATCCCCAGTGAGTGCGTGCGCTCGTGGTCCACGGCGGCCTCTTTCAGCGCCTGCGCGTGATTCGAAGACAACGCAGCGAGATCCTGTGCGTATTGCTCCGCCAAAGCGGCCACGTGGGATCGAAGTAGCACTGACGCATCTTTTTCCTCATCAGTGGAGCTCGCTCCCATCTCTGCAAGTTCGCTCATGATGCGATCGAGCCGCTTCTTCAAGTCCGTCTCGCTTTGCAGCGCCGTGACGAGCTGCTGGCGTACAGTTTGCAACTCTGTCTCGAGCTTGGACGCGTTCGAAACTCCATCTGTGGCTTGTTGTTTCGCGGCGTCCAGCTCCGCCTGCAGCACCTCGATTGTGAGCTTGAGCTGGCGCTCGCTCTCGGTGGCCGCATCGCGTTCGCGTTCGATCGTGTCGCGCATCGTGCCGATCTCTTGCTCCAACCGCTCGCTTGTGTCCTTCTGTTCTTGCAGAATGTCGGCGATCCGCTCTCGGTGCTGCGCTTCCAACTGCGTCAGCTCGCCCACTTCGTCCGCCTTGGCGCGCAGTCCTTCGATGAGCCGGTCGCGTTCCCCCGTGAGCTGCTCGTGCTGCTCCCGAAGGTTGTCCATTTCTTCCAGGAGCTCTTCGTCGCCCGCCGAGATGGACTCGAGCGTGGTCTGCATCTCGCTGAGCTTGCGTTCCACGTCGGCTTTCTCGGCCTTCAGGTGCTCCATGTCACCCGCGAGGCGTTCGGTCTCGACCTTGACGTCTTTCAGTTCGGTCGCCAGACGCGAAACCTCGTGCTTGTGGGCCGCTCCCGTGAGCTGCATCTCGCTTTCCAGCGACGCGATGCGTTCGCGCGAGTCGTGGATCGTTTGCTGCGCCTCCGCGATCTCGACAACACGGTGTTCGATTTGAGCGCGTAGCTTTTCCATCTCGATGGAATGCGTATCTCGTAACAACGAGTTGGATGCGAGCACGCGGCGTTCGTAGTCGGACTCAGTGGCCTTGAGTTGCTCCAGCAGCGCCTCCTTTTCGCGCTGCGCGAGCGCCAACGCGTCACTGAGCGCATCCAGCTCGCTCTTGTCATCGAGGCTCTCGCGAAGCTTGGTCAAGTGCGCATCCTGGGAAAGAATCTCGTGCTCGAGCGCATCGATCTTACGTCCGTACTCGGCGTGGAGACGCTTCACTTCCGTGTCCATGGCGTCCTTGTGCTTCTTGACCAGCTCGTCGCGCTCCGCTTTCATCTCGTGCAGCTCGGTCTTCAGCTCTTCCACTTCGGCTACGCGTTCCGTGAGCAGAGACTGGAGCTCATTGCGCTTCCCCTCGAGCTCGGCAAGGCGCGGAGAGAGATCTTCCCGCGGACGCACTACGCTCGCGCTTTTGGGTTCCACGTCTTTCGTTGCCGTGGCCACCGAGGACGCCACTTTTTCCAGTTCCCTCAGCTTCACCTTGGTGGCCACCAGTTCCTGCTGCTTGAGCTCCTTGGTTTTCGCGAGTAGCTTCTTCTCGCGCTTTGCCGACTCGGTGAGCTTCTGGGCCTCGTCCTCGCTGCGCACGAGCTTTTTGGTGAGGAAATCAATCTGCGCCTGCTTGGTCTGGAGCTCGAGGCTCAGCTTCTGCATCTTTTTGTCAACGTCGTTCTCAAGCGTGCGCATCTTCTGGCGAATCTGCGCGATCTCCTGCCGCGACTTGTGCACTTGCTGCGCCTTCTCCTCGCTTTCCTGTTTCTCGCGCGTCAGCAGGGACTCGAGCAGCGCGTTGCGGCCCTGCGCAATACCGATCTGTCGCGACTCGCTCTGGATGGCCTGCAGCATCTCCGTGCGCAGCGCGTCCTTGAGCCGCTCCTGCTCGTCGATCTGCGTGCGCAACTCCTTCAATTTGGCTTGGTACTGGCGATCCTGCGTCTCGTATGATCGTTCGAGTTCCTGCTTCACGGCCTGGAGGTGCTCAAGCTCCACGATCGACCGCAGGAGGCGCTGCCGCAGCTGCTCATTCTCGCGCTGCTGGGAGACCGTATCGGCCGCCTGGCGCGACAGCGCGTCTTGCTTTACTTTCGCGACGGACTCCTGCAGGTGTTTGCATTGGTCCTCAACTTTCTTGAACCGCTTTTCGAGCACGGCTACTTTTTGCTCCGCCTTGGCGTTCTTGTCCTTGGTTAGAATCGTGAGCTGTCCGACTTTCTCTTCGAGGGTCGAGGAGACTCGGCTCTGTTGCGCGTGGAGCGCCTTGGTCAGCTCGTGGCGCGTCTCCACGAGCTCGTCGCGGATTTGCGTCGAGTTTTGCTTGAGCTCCTGGCAGCGCTTGTCCTGCCGCTCGAAGAAGAGCTGCATATGGCCAATATCGTCTTTTATTTGCGTGTGCGCGTTCTGGATCGGCGTCAGTTCCTGCCGCTTGACCACGCGAGACTCGAGCTTGTCGACGTCTTCCAACAGCTCGCTCTTCACGGACGCGATGGCGTCGATGCGGTCGCTTTGTACGGTCTTCTCGAGCGACTGGAGCTTGCTCTCGATCTTTTGCGTGAGAAACTGGAGGCTCTGGTTGAACCGGTTCTCGAGTTCGTTGGTCTCCTTCGAGACGCGCATCTGCACCGTGTGCTCGACTGCCTTCGCGTCCAGTTGGTGGGCCGCCTGGCGCTCGAGCATCGCGACGCGGTCTTTCAGCTCCTCGATCTTCTCGTCGTGGCGCGCCGAGCGGTGCGCGGCCTTGATCGCCGTGCCGAGCGCCTCCAAGTGGCCTTCCAGCGAGTTCACTTTGTCTTGAATGGACGCGAAGCTCTTCACCTTGGAGCTGTCGAGATCCCAGTACACGACGATGTCAGTGCTCGTTGGCACGCTACAACCAGCCAAAGAGCGCCTTACCTGATCTCGAAGAGGTCCTGGTCGACGCCCACTTTCCATCCAAGCAGCACGGCGCTGTGCTTTTCCAGTCGCCCGATCGACTCGCTGTGCTCCACGACCGCGCTGGTCGTGGCGCCGGCACTGCTGAGTTTGGTCGTGACCGCGTCGCGCAGTTCCTGCATGCGCATACCCAGCGAACGGGTCTCGCTCGTCACGACCGTCATGTCGGTCTTGAGGTCGGCGAGCGCCTTCTCGAACGCGCTGGACCGCGACGCGATGTGGACTTCGAGCGACTTGCGCAGGTCGTTGAGCGCTCCCCCCTCGGGGGCCCCGGGCATCGCCGTGTAGTTGGTACTGCCACTGCCGTAGGCAGCCGCGCTGCTGCTGCTCTTGCTCTTGGCCGCGAGCGAGCTGCTTCGCTTCAAGACACCACCACTACCGCTGCTGCTGGCTCTTGTGGCCCCCGACGCGTGCCGAACGCGCGGCGAGCGCTCGTCGCTCTCGTCTTCGCCGTCCGACGTCGCGACGCCGAACGCGTTGGTCGTCGGCGCGGCCGGGCGGATGATCAGCGATTCGCGCGCTCTCGCTCTCGAGTCGACTTCGACGCTGCTGCTCCGGTGGAGCTTGCGCGAGCTTGAAGGCCCGGCGCTGGCTGCGCGCGGGATCGCGGTCGTGCTCGCGTGGCGATGGCGCGAGGCGCTACTACTACTGGCGGCATCTTCGGCGGCGTACCGATTCGAGATGCTGCTCGCGAAGCTGCGCATCTCGGACGCGATCTGGGCCGCCGAGGACGTCGTCGCCGGCCGCGCGCTTGTGGTCGTGGACACGTCGTAGCTGCTGCCTGTCCCTACGTCCGTCCGCTTGTCGCCGATGCGCCGCAGCAGCTTGAGGTTCTGGTTGGTCTTCTCGATGATCGATGAGAGATCCGTCTCCCAGTCGTTATAGCCGGCACCGCCGCTCATGACTGACGGCACTACACACGGGGACGGTCACACAGCTTGGTCACTCTCTCTCTATTCGTCACACGAGGCAGCCGGGCGCGGCGCAGGACACACCAGGGCCGTTCTTTCGTGGCGTCGGCGACACGACACCTTGTGCGTAATGAACGCGTCGCGAAAGGGCGTCTGCTCTCCTCGCTGGTTTCGACAGCGCGGAGTTTCAAAACGGTTTGACGGAATGGGTTACAAACAGCCCAAGAGGAAAAAGGAACCCTCGGTTCCTATATCGGGAGGGAGCGGATCATTCAAGGAGAGAGGGATACCTTTTACGACAGCGAGGCAGTCTCCATCACGAGCTCCAAGGTCGCCGTGTCGAACTGCCGCTGGTACCGCTGGAAGTGCGCGCGGATCTTGGCCGCGTGGGCCGCTACGGCGCTCGCGCAGTACGAGAGAAGCAGCTGCCGCGAGCCGTCGCGCGCCACGGCAAAGTAGCCCACCTGGGTCCCATCCACAGCGACTTTAGACACCATGGTCACTGTGTCGAACAAAGAACGCCCATGGGCACCGCACCTCGATCATGGGCTCCACGCACTCGTCGAGCGCGATCGGATAGTCCAAGAGCCGTGCGAGCGCGCTCTCGTGGACGACGAGGGCGGGCGTGTCGGGCTGTGCGTACACTGGGAGCGCGGCACCAGGAGGTATTGCCGGCACGAGGCGCAGCGTGCGGTCGATCGTCGCACACATGGGATGCGCCGTGTTTACGAGCACGAGCGTGTCTTGGAGCGCGTACTGTGCCGGGGTCTGGACGTTCGCGCCGACCACTCGCAGCGTCAGTGGACATGTCTCCAACGTGAGCACGCCACTCGCTACCACGACGTGCGCGACGAACGGCCGGCGCCAGGACGGCGGCAGGTTTGAGAAGAGCAGGCACGGCTTGAGCCCGGCCAGCACGAACAGCACTTCGCCGTAGAAACACTAAAGCGCATGAACGAGAGAGAGGTTCGTTGGCACTCTGTTCAGAATCCTCAGCATCCCCCAAGCGTACCATCGACGCGGGGTCCAGCCCGCCCTGGGTCTCGGCAAAGCGTGCCAGCTCGTTCGGCGACCGCGCCGCCCAGAAGCGCTGCTCGTGGGCGCGGAACGCGGCGACGCCGCGCAGCGTCGCACACAGCGCGCGGTGACCGCCGAGCTTCCAGTGGCGCAGCTGGCAGCGCTTGGAGCAGTAGGAGACCCACTGGCAGCGGCTGCAGCGCGCGAGCGGTGCCGCTGGGGACGGCGCATCGCCGCAGGACGCGCAGCACGCCGCCGAGGCCATGGCGTCGTCCAAAATGCGAAAAACTGGTCGCTCAAACCAGGGACATCGGACATGTCCCTAATAGCAGCTTTTCGGGGTCCCTAAATGTTGTCCTGGTCGAATGGGTTGTTTTGGTGATGTTACCCATGAATAGGAACTTGGCGTCACCTGGGGTCGGGGAACCCACGGCGCAACGGCGCGCCATCGGGCAGGCGGAGCAAGTGCCTGGCGTTCAAGCGAATGACCGTCGACGGCGCCATGATCGGCCTGGGCGCGCCCTGATACGCTGGTGCTTGATCCGTCGTGAAATCGTACAGTTTATAGCAGCCCGTGCGCAGCTCGTCGTCGACGTTGACGCAGAGCACGGAGGGGACGCCCGGTCGTGTGGCACGGCAAGCGCCTTGTGATCGAGCTGACCCTCGCGTTGGGCCCACGCCTGGGAGACGCCGACTTCAACGCGAAGCGTCCTGTAGTTCTTCCACAGTGTGCCTGCGGGCGGGGGGATGGCGTGTCGCTTCACACGGCGGCGGGACGGTCCGTAGCTCTGGTGTGGCTCATTGCGGCGACCGGCAGAGTCATACGACGAGCCGAAACCCTTCAGTGACTTGTGTGCATCACGTCAATCGAAGATCGCGCGGTCGAGCTCTCTCGAAAACAGGTCACGGGCCAAGCTGGGGAACTCGGTGATGACGATCTGCTGGCTGGCCTCATCCCTGAACAGGAACCGCGACGGGGACGCTGGGTCCTCACTCTCTCCGTATGCGCGCCACTGCTCTTCCGTTGCGCTGCACACGGCGAGCGTGTGACCGTCGTCCACTTGCCCGGCATCCGGTACTTGGCCGGCGTCGAAGAGCGGCTGGAGCGCGCTGTTGCTACGCGCGATCCCCGAGTCGGTCGCCGTGTCGGGCATTGGTGCCGCGCGCGTCTCTGGCGCCGTAGCGCGAGACGATAACGTGGTCGCCGTCGCCCGGGCCATCACACACACGCACGTGTGGCTGCGACTCGTGGAGCCGCAGGACGCGCAGCACGACGCCGTCGCCATAAGTTCCGACAATTCCCGCCTTTATTTTGCGTTTTGAGGCGTGGAGTTCCACAACCAACATTCTTTCTAAACAGCATTGTGGAACTGTCCCTAATAGTAACTTGATGCGATCCCTAATTATGGTCCTGGTCGACTTCCTGCTGGTTTTGATGCTAACCACGATTAGGAACTCGGCGTAACCAGCCAACAGACAGAAGACGGCACGCGTGCCGTGGGGCAAGATGTCGCTGCTCGTGGACTATTCCAGCTCGTCGGAGGACGAAGCGCCACTGCGCGTCGCAACGACGACGGCACCGGCCGCTGCGCCGTCATCTGCGCCGTCGATAGCGCTTCCGGCGGCCGCAGCGCGCGCTGTGGAGCCGTCCAAACCGGCGACAAAGAAAGCGACCAAGAAAAAAAAAACGGCCAAGAAGACCAAGACAACGCTCCACCTACCGCCCGAGATCCAGCGGCTGCTCGAGTCCGGCACGCTCGGCGACAGCGACGACGACGACGACGATGGCGACAGCCTGCTCGCCAAGCAGAAGCGCGCAGCAGCCAAGCGGCCGCGCACGGCCACGGCCTCCACGGCGTCGACGGCCAGCAGAAGTTGCGAGGCAACGACGCTGTCGTTTCTGCCGGCGCCCAAGCACCACATCGAGCCCAAGCCCACGCCACCAATGTCCATTGCAAGCGTAAACAGTGAGAGACAGGAGCAAGCTGAAGACACGGGAGTGGACCAAACGGCGAGCGATCCATCGCACAACGCGGCCGCGTATCAGCAGTCTGAGGACCCAGCGCACCACCATCAACAGTATTATGACCCGCAGCAGTACGCACAGTACTACGCGCAGTCCTACCAACAGCAACAGCAGCAAGGGTTCGCGCTGCCACAGGACGAACAGCCAGCGGCGAGCAAGCGCGCGCGCCACCGCGACCGCGAGCTCGAGCGGATGCTCCAAATGGGCCAGTTCAGCGCCGTCGCCGACAAGATCGTCGAGGTCGCGGCGCCCGCGCCCGACGCGTGGCAGGCACCGCCGGTCGAGCAGCTCCAAAAGGGCAGCGCGAGCGAGCTCAAGGTCAAAGCGAGCTTCTGGAACTCGTCGGCGGGCACGGCCGTGGCCTCGGTCAAGCCGAGCCGGCTCCAGCGGCAGAAGCACCAGCTCAACCAGCTCGCGTTCGACGCCAAGGCGCGCGAGTTCGAGCTGCTTGACCGCAAGGGCGCGGGCATCAAGACCAAGCGCGAGACCCACGCTAAGTACGGCTGGTAGTCACAGTGTATTCATATTTTTCGTCTCCCTAAAAACGAATTGCAGTATCCCAGTTGATCGATTGATGAAAGTTCGTTTACGCCGACAGCGTGAGCCCGTCCAGCGCCACGGCGACGGCCTTGCCTTCCTCTTCGGCTTCCTCGTTTTCATCGTCGGACGCTGGTGGTGCCTCGTCGTCGTCGTCGCCGTCGAGCGGAACAAACTCGCTCTCGACAACGTCATCGTCCACTGGCTCGCCAAACTCTTGTTCCTCCAAAAACTCTTCTTCAAACTGCTCAAATTCGCGCTCGTGGCGCGAGGCATCGGCCTTGCTCATCTTGGCGCCGTGCTCCGACGCCGCAAGCTTCTTGAGCTTCTTCGCGGCCTTGCGGTCCTTCTGCTCGCGCGGGTACACCTTGCGCACGAGCACCACGTCTGGGAGCTCCTCTTTCAGCGCGTACGTGTGGCGCGTGCCAAAGTTGGCTGCCGAGAGATCGTAGCCTTTGACCGAGTCGCCGGCCTCCAAGAGCCTGCCCAGGTGGCTGCGCACGACAAACGTCGTGTCGTTCGCGCCAAAATCGCTCACGCGCGCGACCTCGACATCAGCGAGCACCATGTGCGGGTCCGTGCCTTGCTGGGCGTGCGCGCTCGGCTTTTGTCCATGAGCAGCGTGCACGGGCTCGACGTCGAGTACGACAAACTCGACCATGTTCTGGCTCGTCTCGAGCGGCAGGAACGGCAGCTTCCAGTACTTGTCGGCGGTCAGCTCGCCGCGGCGGCCCGTGAGCGGGTCCGCAAAGTGGAGCAGCGATGTCGTACGCGCGCAGAGCGCGAGCCGCGCGAGGCTGCTGCAGCTCTGCGCCGTTTTGGGCGGCAGCAGCACGAGGTCGTCCTTGGAGATCGGCGAGAGCTCGACGCTAAACACCAACTGCATGTTGGCCGTGCCCTGCTTGATGTTCTCCGAGACCATTTTCGAGGCCGACTTGGAGCGCATGGGCACGCGCGACGAGAGGAAATGCAAAAACTTTTCGCCCGAGCCTTTCGTGCCAAAGTAAAAGTCGACGCCGTCCTTGGCCGTCTGGATGCCGATCGCCTCCTCGTGGGCCTTGTGTTTGAGCAGGAGCTGCTCGAGCCGGAAGAACGTGCGCTTGTGGTCGGCCTTTTGACGGACCTGCACGAGCACGCGCCAGTGGTTGTTCCGGTACTGCTTGGTGCAGTCCGGGCACTGGATGCTCTTGATGACGTACGTCACGACGCACGTGTTCTGCACGACCGCGTGGTTCAGCACTTCGCGCTGCAGCGTGAGCTTGACCTTGATGCGCTTTGAATGGGGCTCGGTCCAGATGAAGGCGGCATCGATCAGCTTGGCCTTGGCGAGCCCGTGGACATTCTTGAGGCACAGCGCCATGAGCTCCGTGGACTCCCAGTCGCACGCGAGCCACGCGCCGTTGATCGACTGACCCACGCCCTTGGCCCGCGCCTGGAAGCGCAGGCAGCCCGAGCACTGCAGCACTTCGGCGTTCAGTTCGATGCCCTCGGCGATGTCCACCTCCGCGGCAATGCACGAGTTGCACATGTTGAGCGAGTTGGGCTCGATGGCCGCGCCGCATACACAGCAGAGACTGGATCAACAGAACGTCAGAACACACATCACAGGAACGTGGCATGGCTTGCGTGGGGAGAGGGACGTACATGGCCATGATTTGCCTGGAAAGAGAGCGGATAGAGACGGCGCAAACGGCGGGGAAGACGGAGACGCGCTCGGCGGGTGTGGCGCGCGCGTTGAAGGTGGCGGAGTGCGGTCGTGTCGCTTGGCGGAACGCGGTCCTTGCGACCGAACCTTGCTTGTCGTGAGGGAGGTGAGCTCCCCACAACGATTGATGCGGGATTCTTCTCGCTGTCGATTACGCGATCACATACTGCCGATTGGTGGGAACGGATAAGATCTCAGCCAATAGAAGCAATCTATGATCATTGATTCAGCCAATCATACTCGTTCGATTGCTTCGGGCTGTTTTTACGCATCTTCTCGTAATTACCCTTTTGATGAGATCATGATAGTTCAAGAGGAGTGATGGTCTGTTGAGACAACGGTGATGGTAGATCCCATGGAATGCCCATCACCTGAAGTGAGGAGCTCACCAAACCGAATGCAACACGCCACCGTTGCCTTCCTTCCTTCCTTGGCCCGCCGCCCGCCGGCCACTCAAGGAGGAGGAACGTAGCACAGTACTCGACTTGCCTTCTGCCGTTCGCTTCTTGTGTCGAGATGGCTAGCGAACGCACGCCGATCTTGCCGTCCTCCTCGGCCACGACGCCTGCGGCGAACCCGCGCCGCCGCGTCGCGCTCATCGCCGCCGCCGCCGTGGCCGTCGTGACGCTCGCGGTCGTGGTGTTCAACGTCTCGCTCAACTTCTCGTCGGCCAAGGCGCCCGTCGATGCCGCGACCGGCGCGTCACCTTCCGCCGCGTTCACGCCGACCGTGACGTTCCCCGCGGACGCACACGGCCGCCGCGACGTGCTTCAGTACTGCGAGGAGAAGTTCATCACGCAGAACCTCAACCAGTTTGTCGCGGGCGGCGACGGCACGTACCAGCAGCGCTACTTTGTGTGCGGCAACCAGTTCTTCAACAAGGAGAACGGCACGATCTTCTTTTACAACGGTAACGAGGCCGACGTGCTGCTCTACCTCAACAACACGGGCCTCATGTGGGAGAACGCCGAGGAGTTCAACGCCGTCATGGTCTTTGCCGAGCACCGCTACTTTGGCAAGTCGATCCCGTTCGGCGACGACGTGCTCGATCACATGGAGTACCTCTCGTCGACCCAGGCGCTCGCGGACTTTGCCGTGCTCATCGAGCAGCTCAAGGACGAGTGGAAGGCCGACGTGCCGGTCATCGGCTTTGGCGGCTCGTACGGCGGCATGCTTGGCACGTGGTTCCGCCTCAAGTACCCGCACCTCATGGACGGCGTGATCGCCGGCTCGGCGCCCGTGCTCCACTTTGAGAACGACCCGGACCACCCGGTGGACCCGGAGGCCTACCTGCGCATCGTGACGTTTGACATGTCGCCGGCTGCCGGCGCCAGCGACAACTGCATCCCGAACGTGCGCAAGGCGAGCGCGGCGCTGCTTCGTCTCGGCGAGACGTCCGAGGGCCGCAAGACCATCGGCGAGGCGCTCCAGCTGTGCGACCCAGAGGACCTCCAGACGCGCGAGGGCGCCGAGGAGCTCCTGGGTGCGACGGTCGGTGTCTTTGGCAGCCTCGCAATGGGCAACTACCCGTACCCGTCGTCGTACATGACCGAGGGCACGGCCAACCTGCCGGCGTACCCGGTGCGCGCGGCGTGCGAGTTCCTTGCGCCGGACTTTGGTGACGACGACAAGGCGCTGCTGGCTGGTCTGCGCGACGCCGCCGGCGTGTTCCACAACGCCACGGGCGACCTCCAGTGCTACTTCCCGACGCCCAAGAAGGCGTCGACCACCAAGCAAGCGGCCATCGACGCCGGCAACTTCTGGGGCTACCTCGAGTGCTCGGAGCTATACATGCCCTCGAGCAGCGACGGCGTGCACGACGTGTTCCCGCCCAGCCCGCTCAACACGACCCAGCACGACGAAGAGTGCTTTGCGACCTGGGGCGTCCACCTGCGCCCAAGCTGGGCCGAGACCCAGTACGGCGGGCTCAAGGCCATCCGCGCGTCGAGCAACATCGTGTTCAGTAACGGCAACTACGATCCGTGGTCGGGCACAGGCGTGCTCGAGTCCCAGAGTGAGACCCTCGTGGCCGTGCCCATTGAGGGCGGCGCGCACCACGTGGACTTGTTCTTCGCGCACCCGATGGACCCGCCGTCGCTCTCGCAGGCGCGCGAGACCGAGAAGCAGCACATGCGCCAGTGGATCCGCGAGTTCTACGCGCACAAGGCCGCGCTCGCGAACGCGACGACCACGGCGTAGAGCGCCCAACCGAACCAGTTAGGAACGGTGAGAGTATGACTGCGTCGCGACTAGCTGTTAACGGATGGGAATGCCATCTCACCCGCGTCACTTTGGACCGAAAGCGGCGTTTTGGATCCTCGAATTGAATCGGAAGCATGCTTTCTGCCGTCGGGGAATACATGTCGGTTGTTCCGTCGCCGATGGGCACACACCCACCACGGCTGTGCGATCCAGAGCGTTGGAAGTGCAGTGTCTGGAAGCACATGCCCTTGCGCCCCTTGGACGCGCCTACACACACACACTTCAATTGAGCTGCTTCTGGTTGCGCCAATCCCCATCTCCGGGTTTCTCCTTCCGCCATTGGCACTCGTTGTCGCGGCCCCCCACACGTCACAGAATGTAGCCATTTTCTGTTGTCATAAGCATTTTCAGCCAATGATATGTCTTCGTTGGGGTGTCCTCAGAACGCGAAGCGCCGCCGACGGCGGGAGCTGCTGGAGCTCATTTGGCGGCGCTGTACAAGAGAGTACGATGAGCCACGCGAACGTCGGTTCCCGCGAGATCTTTGACGACGTGCTGCGCGTGCGCGGGCAGCTCGCGACCGACTTTGCGCAGCACGACGCGCGCCAGGAGCGCTTCAAGCGGCAGTTTGCGCGCGACGCGCGGCGCCACCACAGCGCCATCTCGGGCTTGGCGTGCGTCGCGAACGCGCTGCCGTCGGCCAGCGCCGTGCTCTACGCCGCGTCTTCGTCATCACCCAAGCACGACACCGAGTCTTTCCACGAGTCAGGCGCTCCGCTGGACGCGCACGTGGGCCCCACGCACCGCGGGTCCATGGTGTCGCGGCAGCTCCACCGGCTCCAGAACCCCCACGCGCAGGTGCTGCGCGACGCGATCGCGTGCTTTTACCTGCCGCCGGTCGTGACGACCGACATCGTCTGCGATGCGTGCGGCGCGTTCAAGAGCGCAGGGCTCGTCGCGCCGCTCCCGGCGCCGTGGCAAGAGTACAAGTGCGAAGACAGCGGCAAGCGGTATTTCTATGACGCGGCGACCAAGCGCGTGCTGTGGTCGCCGCCGCCGGACACGAGTCCGTTTAGCGTGTTTGTCTTTGCGCGCACCAACTCGGTGGCGACCGTGTGCCGCTGTATCCCGTCCAAGGAGAGACGCGTGCGCTGCATGGAGAAGTTCCGAGAGTACGCCAAGGCCGCGGCGCGCGACGAGACCGAGAAGCGCAACCGCCAGCTGCACGGCGCGTTCAAGACGCTCGCGCACACCGTGGTCAAACGCACGGGAGGAGCTTGACCTATGATGTTAAACGTCCTCGCGCTTGAAATGCACGTGCATCTTGCCGTCCAAAAAGTTCTTGAACTGCCGGCGCGCGTCGCACGTGAACCACATGCTCATCACGTACCGCGTGCCGCTCTCGACCTTGCGCACGGCGTGGAGGTTTTCCTTGCCGGACGTGAACATCATGAGCCGCGCGCGCGCTGGCTCGACAATCTGTTCGTGTTTCTTATCGATGAACGCGAAGCGGCCGCCCGTGAACTCGTCGCCATAGTCCGAGAGGTACAGCAGGCCCGAGTAGTCGTAGTGGTGTGTGTTGTCCTTGTCCACGTGCGGGTGCCTGTCGCATGGGGCACAACACATCTCCTTAGCGCATACGACAACGTCATATGACTCTGGTTCAGACGCACCAGTATTCGTCGTGGAGGTCCGCGGGCCCCCAGGACGCGTTCCCGACGATGCGCGTAATGAACGTCGGCGCCGTAAAGTACAAGTGCTCGAGCTGGAACTCGTCGACGAGCGCCACGCGGATCTTCTCGATCGTGTCGCGGTAGAGCGCGAACAGCTCGGTCGTGAACCGCGGCGTCGGCGGTGCGTGCTTGCTCGTTTGGTAGATGTTGACGAGTCCGTCGCCGTCCTTGACAAAGCCCGTGTTCACGTCCATGATCGTCGGTCCGCCGAGACGCGAGCGGTTCGCCATGCCGATCTCCGCGATCTCACGGAGCGCCGCCACGTCCGCGGGCGCCACAAAGTGGTCGCGCAGTGCGCGGCCGCACTGCTTGCCAAACTTGTGGCAGCCTGGAATAAAGTCCTTGGATTTCTATTGCAAAATCCGACCGTGCGGCGTCAGATCCAATGCGTTCGAGCTATAGACAGTAAGGACATCCACGCACCTTGCGCATGTGGCAGGTCACGTCGAAGCGCTTGTGGTCCACGGGGATGTCGCGCGGGATGTAGAGGTCGGACGCGACGCTAAGTTTGGCCGGCGCGAGCACCACGCGGTTCACGGCGACCGCGAGCAGCGCCATCACGAGCGCGAGCGCGACGCCGCGCAGCGTCGGCGACTGCAGTAGCCCAGGGCCACCGCGTGCGGCCGAGCGACCGCCACGACGACGCGTCGATGGCGGTGGGGGCGTCGTCTTCGCCGCTGCGGCGCTGCCGCTGCTGTCCTTGGCCGGCCGCGTGCGCTTGCTTGCCGCCATGCTTGCGTTCCTCGATCTCGCTGGAGCCCCGGGATTGATTGACACGCAGGATGCGGTTCGCATGGGGTACAAATAGTTTATCCATAGTACTTGGACAGCAGAGTGATGGTCACGGCAATGGATGCACGGCCCACTGTTTGGGAAGCTCCAAACCGAACGAAGATGATGGGACCCGTAGTGACCGACGCGGAAGAGCGGCTCGCGCGCCGCCGCCACGATGCCGGTGCGATGACCACCGACTATTCGCGACATCGTATAACGTACATTGACTGTTGTGCCCTTTGTGTTGCAGCCCAGGCGAAGGCGACGCTCGCCGGCGCGCTGGCGGATCTGCAGCGCGCACAGAGCAACTTGCTGTCGTCCAAGCTCGACGCGGCCATCACGATGCAGCGTCGCGTGGAGGAAGAGGCCGTGTACATCACCAAGGACGTCAACACGCTCTACCACCGCGCGGCCAAGTGGAACGCCGAGCAGAAGCGGTTCCGCGTGTCGCTCGGTGGGCTCGAGGGTTTTGAGCAGTGGGCGCGGGGCATGGAGAGCGAGCTGCTGGGCGTCGCCGGCAATTTGGAGTACGTTTGTGCCGTGCTTGAGCGTGAGAACGCTGATCGCACGGCAAGCAATGGACCGGGTCACTAGTGACAGATTTCGGCAAATATAAATGTATGTGTGGATCAATATGCAGGCCAAACGGAATCTGTGGGGCTTCTCGTCACCTCAAACTCGCCGTGGCTCTTAGTAGTACGTGTTGTCTTCCAGCCAGCCAGGGTAGCGAATCATGCGGCCGGTCTCCTTGTTGATGACCGAGCGCGACGTGAGGCGCATCATAAACTTGCGCAACTCGTCGAAGCACACGATGAAGATCGAGAACGGCAGCGCCGGGAACCAGTGCACGAGGCGCATGTTCTGCGTCACGAAGATCGTGTGGACGAAGCCAGCGTACGCCACGGCCGAGCACAGCATGAACTCGAACATCAGGCCGAAGTTGAGCACGCTGTTGTACATGCCCTGCGTCATGAGCGATAGGTAGCGCGTCTTGCAGATTAGCACGTTGGCCCACTGCACCTGCACGACACCCACGAAGTAGGCCGTCTGCGCGACTGCCAACGCGTTAAACTGCATCATGCGCGACGCGATGTTCACAAGAACCTTGCCCCCTTGGCGCACCGTAAAGCCAGCGTGGTAGTCGAGGGCGCACTCCACGCCCGTGCATGTCGCCTTGCCGTTCTTGTCCAATACCTTCTCGAGAATCACAGCCTTTGTGTAGGTGTTCTTCTTCGACAAGTCGAAGGTCGATGAAGTGACTTGCCCCGTTGCAGCATCCACCAGCGTCACCTTGCTACCTTCGTAGGCTGTTTCAGCACCACCCAACACAGGTACGTCGTCCTTGCCCACTGCTATGCTATCGGTGATAGCCCAGACACCAAACGGCTGGTAAGAGAACATGATCTTCTCCGAGATCTTGGTGCCGAAGCCCGGGTCTCCCTTCTTGGTGTTGTGGTACATGAACCAATCCTTATCGAAGAACGACGAGCGACGAGCCTGCATGGGGTAGTAGGGACGGTAACCGTTGTTGTAAGCGGCCTCCATCGACTGGAACGAAACTACGAAGTTGTCGCCGGCGTAGCCTTTGTACGTATCAGGATCAAAGCGGTTGAAACCATCGGGCTTCTTTTCACCCGTCTTGACGTTCGGGTACACAAACTGACAGTCGGAAAGCTTGCCATGTCCGGTGTGGTCGTAGAAGATGTACGCGTCGAAGATGTTGCCTCCGGACGGAATCGTGGCGTCATACGCATCCTGGCATTCAGACTCGCCGTCGAGCGAACGAACTGCTCCAAGAGGCTTCAATACACCACCGTCCTTGTAAAAACCACCGGCTGTGCAATAGCGCCCTTTTTCGGTTTTGCACCACAAGACTTGCTTTCCGAATTGGTCCAAGAAACCAAGCTCGGGGAGAATCTGCGGCGTGTACCCAAAGTCGTCCAGCACGACCATGTACACGAACATTCCTGCCGCAGCTTGAATGATGCCAATAGCACCGTACGCAAAGCACACAAGCTTCTTGGTCACGAGGTGGTCAAGTTCAGCATTTCGGGGCGAACGCAGCATAATGTCGTTCTCAGCGCGCTCGTATGCCATGGAAATGGCAGGGATCATATCCGTACCCAAGCAAATCATGAGCATCAGCACCGTCGTGAGAGGAAGCGGCAGACGGATGGTTGCGTACAGCAAGAACGGCACGAGTTCCGCCACATTGACCGCAAGCGCGTAGCAAATCGATTTCTTGAGGTTGTCAAAAATGATGCGGCCTTCCTCCACACCGGTGACAATCGAAGCGAAGTTGTCGTTCAACAAGATCATGTCAGCAGCCTCCTTTGAGACAGCCGAGCCCATGATACCCATTGCGATACCGATGTCAGCTTTCTTCAAGGCTGGGGAGTCGTTCACACCATCGCCGGTCACAGCGACAATCTCCTTGCGACGTTGGCAGTTCTCCACAATAATCAGTTTCTGCTGCGGTGAGGTACGAGCGAAGACGACCTGGTTGTGATCCAGAATGCGGTCCCATTCTTCCTGCGGAGTGTCCAGACTGATCGTCCAGCCAGGCACCACAATCGCTGGTGCGGTCTTCGGGTCTTGCCAGCCATAATCACCTGGGGCGAGTCCACGCTTGGTGTTCTCTTCTTCAATGTCTTCACAGGTTGGGCCCCACAAGATGCCAACTTTATGAGCAATTGCTTTCGCCGTGATCGGGTGATCACCCGTCACCATGATGACGCGGATACCGGCAGTCTTGCATTTTGCGACCGCCGACGGGACTTCTGGACGCGGCGGATCAATCAGGGCCATCAAGCCAATGAAGCACAAAGGCTCTTCGGTTTTCGAGTCAGGCTTCGGAACAAGGGTGTAGTCGACATCCTTCTCACCAAGAGGGAAGTTCGGGTTGTCGGTGTTGAACTCGTAGTTGGGCACGTAAATGGTCGGATCGAGAACCTTCTGGGCAAAACCTAAGACGCGCATACCCTTCTTCGACAGCTCAAGCTGGCAGTTTTCGATCTCATCAAGCCGTTCTGGGGTCAAATCGACTTCTTCCCCGTTCAAGAGCAACTTCACACAGCGTGACAGAATCCGTTCTGGTGCACCCTTCATCACCATAAGGATCGGCTTCGTGTCATCATTGTCTTGCTTGTGAAGCGACAGCTGGTACTTGTTCTTCGAGTTGAACGGTACTTCCTTGATCTTGGCGTTCGCAGCTCGGTATTCGATAATATCGCGCTTGTCATGACAAAACTTGATCATGGCCGATTCAGATGCATCACCAATCGTGTCCCAGTTCACCATACCCAAGGGTTCACCGTTTGCAGCGAGAGTCTCAGTCTTGAATGACTTCGCTTTACCCCGCACAACTGTGCCTTCAGGTGTGAGCACCTTTTCGAACTTGGAGTCCTCATCGAAAACGGCGTTGTTGCAAAGCGTGGCACAGCGCTGCAATGCCTGGAAAGACGCGTTCTGGAGATCGTAGGTATAAGTCGGCGTGATCGAGCACTCGGCATCAAAAATCGCGTTGTTGTACACGACGTTGGCGACCGTCATGATGTTCTGGGTGAGTGTACCCGTCTTATCAGAGCAGATGCAGCTGGTTGAACCAAGAGTCTCTACACCTTCGAGGTTCTTGACAAGCACCGATCTCTTGGCCATGCGATTCGCAGCCAGACTGAGACACACGGTCACCGTCGCGAGTAATCCTTCCGGAACGTTCGCCACAATGATACCGATCATGAACACGACGTTCGTGACAATGTCGGTCTTGATGATGAATCCGATGATGAAGAAGATGACGCCAATGACGACGGCGACGACGGCGATGATGTGAACGAAGTGGTTGATTTCTCGAGCAATCGGGGTCATATCCACAGTTGTCGAGGTTGCCAACTTCGCGATGCGGCCCATAACAGTCTTGTCACCAGTTCGAACCACAATGCCTTTACCACTTCCTTGCGGGATGAAGGTGCCGAAAAAACAAAGGTTCTTGGTTTCCAGCGGATTGTCATCAGTGCAGTCTGCGATACGCTTGAGAGGCTCCGGCTCGCCTGTGAGGCACGAGTTGTCGACAGCCAAGTCGTCCGAGCACTCAATGATACGAATATCCGCGGGCACTTTGTCACCACCCTTGAGCACGACAATGTCGCCACGGACGAGCTGAGTCGCGTCGATCTTCTGCGATTTGCCCTCTCGAACCACGGTAGACATCGTGGGCATCATACTCTTGAAGGATTCCATCAAGTTGGACGACTTGCGGTTCTGGGAGTACGAGAACGTGCCGGTGATGATGACGACGAGGAACAATACGATTCCCAAGTACAAGTTGTTCGGGTCACCTTGAATGCCGTATAGGATGATGCACAGAGCACCAGCAACCCAGAGGAGCATACTGAACAGACCCGTGAGCTCACGGAAGTACTTTACGATCTCGGGAGTTTGCTTCGGCGGAGAGAGGCGATTGTGACCTTCCGTTTCCAGGCGTCGACCCACTTCATCGATTTGCATGCCCTAAATGCACACCGATATCATCAGCATCAGCTTTTTGTCTGATAGCCAACACCTCCCAACGCAGTAACGTACATTGTTCGCATCCGTGCCGATATCAGCAACAAGTTCCGCAATGCTCATTTTATGCTCTTCCATCACGAGCTCTCGCTTGGCGTCATCTTCGCCGGCCTTACCACCGGCCTTGCCATCCTTCTTGTTCCGACGCCGCGCCGCCTGACGGTGGCGCAGCTCCGTCGTCACGGCGACGATCTCGGCCGACGAGATGCGTGGCACCTCTCCTGTGGTCATCGTGACTCACTTGGTCGCTCCCTCGGTCTCGCTCTCCTGTAAGACGCCGATACGAGGAATGGCACACGCTTGGGGAGGGAGAGGCTCGTGGCACGGCGTTTGGCTCTATTTTCCGCCCCCTCCTCCTCTGCCGGCCGTTGGTTTCGCGTGCCTTCTTCTCGCCTCCTCGAGTCACACGCCACCTTGGTCGCCCGCAGCTCCAAGATAACTCGGGCGCCGATTCGTTTCATGTTTGCGATGGCACACTGGAAACGGCCCTACGATCCAAACTAGGCACTCGCGCTAACTTGGCCACTGCCCAAAGATACGCATGAATAGCTTGCGCCGACCGTTGGCGGCACCCCATTGCGAGTCGAGTGAAACCACCTGAGAAGAGCCATCACGGGAGAGAGAAATAGCGCATGTTTTCAACGCTATCGCCAGCAGAACCGCATGTATCTTTTCCTCCTTTCTTCTTCTCCCTCGTTGACATCAGTCATCCTGCGGTGTAGCACGACGGCGCCAAATGCGACGGCGATCCCTCCATATAGATCTTGCAGCTCGGGTTTCCCTTCCCTGGACATGCGGCAGCATCATTGCTGCCAAGGACATGTTCAACGTTCTCCAATAGTGCCCCGTATCCCTTGTTAGAGTCTCTAACGGGGGAATACGTTAGAAGTGTGTTAGTATCAAATGGTTGGTATCGTAGCATGTCGCAAACATTCTGTATCGTTAGCCCCAAGCGCGCCAAATAGAAGCGCGTGGTGGGATGACCTCTAAAACCGCATTTCTCAGCGCGGACCCGACCCCTCCCGCTCGCCAGTTTGGGATTCTCTGTGTTTTGATTGGTCAATTATGGAGAAGTGCTTGAACCTCGGAGACTTTATTGCGAAAGGGTTTCGTGCTTGAGCCGACCATGATGGCAATCATAGCCGCCCCTCCGACGGCCCCACACGACCTTTCCGACCCCTTTGTATGAATCATTTTTTCAGAAAAGCTCTGTTTCAAACAAAACATCTCTTCAAGTATAGTTAGATCAAGTACAACAAATCCTTGAAGTGTATCAAACCGTTTTAAACTAACAAGTAGTTTTTCCTGTTTCGTTCTTTTTTTTGTGTGCTGGGAGGCACGTGGGGGCACCAAAAGCCGAAGAGCTACGAGCATCATCGGCGACGGAAGAAGACGACAACGCACACCGACGCCTAGTTGGTCACGACACGCACGCCGCGTCTAAAGATACCAGCGCGGCTGCATCCTCTCCCCCGAGTGTACACACTGTCGGAATCGTGAAAAGAACATGAGCGAGGTCGTCGCCATGAAGGAGTTCGAAGCCGGACTCTCGTTGTTGCACATGATGCAAGTGCCGTCGGACGCTAGCAGCAGCAGCGGAAGCCGTAGCGAAAGTCCCGTTACACGAGCGCCTTCAATGGCCATGGAAAAGAAGAAGCGACAGGGCGGCGCTGGTGGTGCGGCGTCAACGCCACGACCAGCGAAGAAAGCGCGCGCCCAGGCCGTCGGTTCACTGTTGCTCGCCGCGGCACAGCAAGTGGACCCGAAGAACGAAGAGTATGTCGAGGGCATCGAGGACGACGGCGATGACTGTGCCGATGGCAGTGAGTTTGGAGAAGACGGGCGCCGCAACGCGCAGCTCAACTCGCTCACGCGGGAGCTCAACATTGACGAGCTGCGCGAGCATTTCAACAAGCCGATCGTAGATGTCGCCAAGGAGTTTGGCATTTGCACGACGTTCCTCAAGAAGATCTGCCGGCGGTGCGGCATCAAGCGATGGCCGCACCGCCAGATTCGGTCGCTCACACGCACCATTGAGATGCTGCGCCAAGCCGAGGCCAACGCGACCTCTGTGCAGGAAAAGGCCAAGTACGCGTCTCAGATCGCCCACGTGGAAGCCAAGATGCGAGCCGTGATCGAAGACCCGGACGCCAACGGCAAGCTGGAGCGCGTCAAGAAGAGCGTGCTCAACCGCAGCGGTTCGCCCGGCGGCAGGAAGAACAGCGGGGATGCCACCCCACGGAGCAAGTCGGCGGCGTCTGCTTCGCAAGAAGCGGTCGTCCAAGCGGGCCTCCTCCATGCAGTAGCTGCGGCTGCAGCTGCAGCAGATAACGAAGCAAGTAGCAGCACGCCTGCGGAAGAAACGAACCCAGCGCCACTGTCCAAACCGATAGCATTGACGACCGAAGCCGAAGCTGCCGCCGCCGAGGCCTTGCTGTTTTCCGCGTCCCCTCGGACTGCAGTGACGTCTATCGACGTGGATGTGCCTGCTGTCGATTTTGCATCGGAGATGCTTTCGGCGATGACGCCAACGGCGAGCTCCACCCCCGAGCTGACTCCTCAACAAGGCCTCAAGATCTCGCCGAACCACCGCAAAGTCCTCGCTGCATCGAAGGGCGACGGTGAGAACCGCATACGTTCCTCATCACTGGGATCGCTCCAAGACCTGGAAGGCGTGGGCCAAAGCGTCGAGGAAAGCAAGGGGCCTGCAACCCCTGTGTCGGTCCTTCCGTCGATGGCACCGGCAGTGGAGGCCTCGTGAGTTGCAAAGCTGTCAGCGATGAAGAGGACTCGGTCGCCATTCGCTTCAGGGCGTTTGGAAGCCTCCTTCCGTTGGGGGATGATTTTGTTGGTGGATGTGCGAAGTGATGTTGGCGGGCGGTGTTGGAGCCGATGTACCCGCGTGGGAACACAACAAAGCAATGGGATAAAACAAACCAGTTTTGCTCTCCATTAGTTTGGTTCTTTCCCTCCGCCAGTACCACCCTCCCCCAACTCACGCTTTGGAGAGCGCACATACAGGGCACTGCCAGCGACACCTCGCGTGGGCTTGGTAGTTGTCTCGCAAAGGTGAAAGCCTCAATAAGCTTCCACTGCTGGTGTGCGAGCACCCGCAAAACAAACCTGAGAGTTTGTGAATGAGATGGCTACAACTACTCAGAACCAACTCAGGTCTCAGACTGTGCAGCTCTTCAGTTCGTACTTAACAGATTATCTATAGTGCTGTTCGCTCGCCACGGAAACCTACGATACAAAAACACGGGAGCGGAGAACCATGGCGTCCGCGCACGCCGGCTCGGCCGCGGCAGCGCGCGCTGCGTCGTCGTCATCGCCCGTTGCGCGATCCGCCTCTGCGCACGATGACACGTCCTCGTCGGCGCGCAAGCCGCTGAGTTTTGACTGCAACATCTGCCTCGACACGGTCGTGAGCCCCGTTGTCACACTCTGCGGCCACCTCTATTGGTACTCCCTCGTATTCGTCTCTGTGTGAATCGACACTTGTGCTAACCGCGTTCTCCGTGCCATTTCCATAGTTGGCCGTGCCTTTACATGTGGATGACGCAGCACGCCGAGTGCCCCGTGTGCAAGGCCGGTATTAGTGACGACAATGTCATCCCAGTCTACGGACGCGGGGCCGACGCTGTGGATCCGCGCGACCAACCGCTCCCGCAACAAACGGAGACGCGTATCCCGGACCGGCCGCGCGGCCAACGGCTGGATCCAGAGCTCATGCGCCGTCGCCGACCACGCCATGTACGTGTTACGAGGGTTGAACCGTAGAGGAAGGAAGAGGCTAACGAGTCGTGTGCCGTTTGTTGTCGAACAGCCTCTGGGTGGGTTCTCAGCATCGCCGACGCTCGGCATCTTTCCAGCGTTCTTCGGCGGTGGCGGTCCTTTCGTACGTTTCATCTTCGAGCATAGCTCATGAAGGGATTGAGTTTGTGTACGGGCTCACTGGTGTACCTGTGTAGGGTCCGGCGATGTCGCCGACGCACCGCGCCGACGGCACCCCGCTGACACCACAGGAGGCGCGGCAGCAAATGCAGCAAGCGTTCCTGTCGCGACTGCTGCTCATCGTAGGCAGCCTAGTCTTGCTGTGTCTGCTCACTTTCTGACACGCACAACGCACAAAAACTGCATGTTGGTGAGGTATATTACGCGACCAAAATCAAAGTGAATCGGTGTTTGCGAGTCGCAGAATCATCATTGGAACAAGGCTCAGCAGCGTTGTGGACGCGCGACTCGCTCGACCAGGTCCATGATCATCTGCATCTGCTGCTGCTGCATCGCGAGCTGCTTTTCGATTTGGTCGCGCTGCAGGTTGAGCTGCTGCTGCTGCTGGTCGAACACGCGCTCGAGCAGCGCCAGCGCGCGGTCGTTCGTCGCGGCCATGCGCAGGAACGGCGCGTCGTCACCGCTTTCATCCGTCGAGCGTCGCCGCTTCTTCCCACTGCTGGTCTTGCGCTGGTGGTCTCGCTCGTCGCTGTCGTCGCCCACCGACGTGCCTTCTGCATCGCCTTCCCCCGTCTCGTCATGATAGTATCGAGAGGAGGCGGCCGCCACGCCGCGCTTGGACAGTTCGTACGCGCGCAATTTGGCGTCGACGTCGCGCAGCAGCCGCTCGCGCTCGACCAGCTCGTCGGCGTCTCCGGTTGTGCGCATGGAGCCCAGTTTGTCGGCGCGATGCTTCTTCAAGAGCAAGTGGAACCGCGTGCGGATCGCGCGGGCGTCCTTGTCGCGCGGGAAGAACGGCAGCGCGCCGAGCTTCCGCGCAAGCGCGTCCCACGCGTCCATGACGCGCGCGGCCTGCCAAGGCGACGTGGACCGTGCTGTGCGCAGCAGGAGCACGTCGTCACCGCAGGAGAAGTGCTTGGCGTCGGTCATCTTGTGGAATGGTGCAAGTGTTTCTGAATCTCTCACGTGCCCAGTGAGAGTTTGCCAGAGAGAGAGAGAAAGCGAGAGAGTGATAGAGAAAGGACGAGCGAGAGAACCGAAATTTACGGTGGTTCTGGCAATTTATGGATTCTATCTTCCCACCCACTTTTGAGAATGTGTGGGAGTACTGTATCAGAAGCGGTGGAGGAGTGATAGTCAGTGTCTTCGAAAACGAAAAGCTCCTCCCATGCATCCAAAAGCTCCGTGTGCGCCTTGCCCTTCCATCGGTTCGTCTTCCTTGGCCGCACACTTCTCGATCCGCCACCTCAATCAGTTGCCATACGAGACAGCATGGCAAGCGAGCGCTCGCCAATTCTACCAGGGGCGTCGGGGCAACCAGGAGCTGGCACCTGGCGCGGCCGCGGCGCGTATCTCGCGGCCGGCGCGGTCACGCTGGCGGCGCTGGCGGTCGTTTCGCTCAATGCGACGCTTAATTTTGCGTCGCCCCCGGCGACCAACGCGTCCACCGCTGCGACGACGGCTCCTGCGGCGTTCACGCCGACCGTGACGTTCCCGACGGACGCGTTTGGGCATCGCGAGCTGCTGCCGTACTGCGAAGAGCGCTACATCACGCAGCCGCTGGACCAGTTCATCGCAACTGACGACGGCACGTTCGAGCAGCGCTACTACGTGTGCGGCCAGCAGTTCTTCAACAAGGAGAACGGCACGATCTTTTTCTACAACGGCAACGAAGGCGACGTGCTGCTCTACCTCAACAACACGGGGCTCATGTGGGAAAACGCCGAGGAGTTCAACGCGCTGCTCGTGTTTGCCGAGCACCGGTACTTTGGCAAGTCGATCCCGTTCGCCAACGACGTGCTGTACGACAACCTTCAGTTCCTGTCGTCGACCCAAGCGCTCGCGGACTACGCCGTGCTCATCGACCAGCTCAAGCAGGAGCTCGACGCGGACGTACCGGTCATCGGCTTTGGCGGCTCGTACGGCGGCATGCTCAGCGCGTGGTTCCGACTCAAGTACCCGCACATCGTGGACGGCGTGATCGCCGCGTCGGCGCCGTTACTGCAAGTCTCGACCGATCCAGACCGCGCGCTCGACACGGAGGCATTCATGAACACCGTAGTATCCGACATGTCGCCGGCCGCCGGGGCGAGCGCCAACTGCGCGCCAAACATGAAGAAGGCGCTCGATGCATTGACGCGTCTTAGCGAAACACAAGACGGCCGCACGGCGGTCGCGCAGGAGCTGCGTCTGTGCGACGCACAGATTCTCCAGTCGCGCGAGGACGCCGAGGCGCTCGCGGCCACGACAGCCGACGTGTTTGGGAACCTCGCGATGGGCAACTACCCGTACCCGTCGTCGTACATGATGGAAGGGCTCGTGAATCTGCCGGCGTACCCGATGCGCGCGGCCTGCGAGCACCTCGCAGCGGACTTTGGGGACGACGACAAGGCGGTGTTGGCTGCGTTACGCGACGCGCTGGGTGTGTACTACAACGCCACGGGCGCCACGCAGTGTCTGTTTGCGCCGAACCCGAAAGGCGGCGTCGAGGACGTGGACAAGGGCAACTTCTGGGGCTACCTCGCGTGCGCCGAGCTGTACATGCCGTTGGGCAACAATGGCGCGAACGGCGTCTTCCCGGCGCAGCCCTCGAACGTGACGCTGGACGACGCCAACTGCCTTACGACCTGGGGCGTCCACACCCGCCCGCGCTGGGCTGTCACGCAGTACGGTGGACTGCGCGCGCTGCGGGCGACCAGCAACATCGTGTTCAGCAACGGCAACTTCGACCCGTTCTCGGGCAACGGCGTACTGGAGGACATATCCGAGACCGTCGTGGCCGTGCCCGTCGAGGGTGGCGGCCACCACGTGGACCTCTTCTTTAGCCACCCGATGGACCCGCCGGCCATCACACAGGCCCGTGAGATCGAGAAGCAGCACATGCGCAAGTGGATCCTGGAATTTTACGCCCGCAAGGTGCACAAGTGAGTAAACTCCCATGGAAGAGTATTGAGAAAAGAGTGCAATGATCCTCGTGTTAATGGCACGAATACGGAGCGCGAAAAGGTCAATCCCTTCGTGACGGCTGGTGACTTGAACAACCACAGTGTATGGTCTCCCGTCGCCGCGCTACGGCTCCCCACCTGCGCACAGGTCAGCGCCATCAGCGTCGTATACTACGTAGTATGAGCTATGCGTTTCCAGGCCATCTCGAGGTCATGAAAGATATGCTCGTGGATGCGAACGAGGCAGCAGGGTCGCGGCCACGGCGCTGGCCATGCCCACGCCGCGCTGAGGACAGCGCAGTCAACTTTGCACGTGAGATGGTTAACTTCAAGTAAAGAGTGTATGTCTGTCGAAGCAAAGAGTGATGATGAAGTGATGCCCATCACAATGAGCGAGGAGATCCAAAAATCCACAAACCACTTGGAAACTTCGCTTCCTTTCCCCTCCCCCGCTTCCCTTGCCCCGGACTTGTATACAGCGACATGGCGGGCGAGCGCTCGCCGATGCTCCCGGCGCCGGCCGCGACTGCCCACCCGCGTCGCCGCGCGGCGGTTCTCGTGGCCGGCGCGGTGACGCTCGTCGCGCTCGTGGCCGTCGTGGTCACATCGGCGTTCACCCACCATTCCTCCTCCACCGCCACCACGGTGGGGTCGTCTCCACTTCCCTCAGAAGGATTTACACCGACCGTGACGTTCCCAGCGGACGCGCTCGGGCGGCGGGAGCTACTCCCGTACTGCGAGGAGCGCTTCATCACGCAGCGCGTCAACCAGTTTGTCGCCGACGGTGGCGGCGCGACGTTTGCGCAGCGCTACTTTATCTGCGGCCAGCAGCAGTTCTTCAACAAGGAGAACGGTACCATCTTTTTCTACACGGGCAACGAAGGCGACGTGCTGCTCTACCTCAACAACACGGGGCTCATGTGGGAGAACGCCGAGGAGTTCAACGCGCTGCTCGTGTTTGCCGAGCACCGGTACTTTGGAAAATCGGTTCCCTTTGGCGACGACGCGGCCGGTGCCGACCATATGGAGTTTCTCGGATCGGCCCAGGCGCTTGCGGACTATGCCGAACTCGTGCAGCACATCAAGCAGGAGCTCGACGCGGACGTGCCGGTCATTGGCTTTGGCGGCTCGTACGGGGGCATGCTCGCGGCCTGGTTCCGGCTCAAGTACCCCCACATCCTCGACGGTGCGATCGCCGGCTCGGCCCCTCTACTCCACTTCCTCAACGACCCGGACCACCCCGTCGACACCGAGGCCTTCCAGCGCATCGTGACGTTCGACATGTCGCCGGCCGCCGGCGCCAGCGCCAACTGTGCGCCCAATGTCCGACGGACCTTTGCGGCACTGTTACGTCTCAGTGAGACGTCCGAGGGCCGCACGCTCATCCGTGAGCAGCTTCGGCTCTGCAACCCCGAGAAACTTCAGGCCCCACAAGACATTCAAGCGTTGATCGACGCCACATCGGACGTGTTTGGGAACCTCGCGATGGGCAACTACCCGTACCCGACGTCCTACATCATGGGAGGGCTCGTGAGCCTGCCGGCGTACCCGATGCGCGCGGCCTGCGAGCACCTTGCTTCTGACTTGAACGATGACAGCGCGCTGCTGGCTGGGTTGCGCGACGCCGTTGGCGTGTACTTTAACGCCACGCGGGACGCGACGTGCCTGTTCGACCAGTCGGCGATCGACGTTGACCTTCTGAACCTCGGCGAGTACATCAAGTGCTGGGAGCTCTACATGCCCGTGAGCAGCGACGGCGTCCACGACGTGTTCCCACCCCAAGAGGCCAACTTCACGGCCGACGACGCGCGCTGCCTCAAGACCTGGGGCATCCACTTGCGCCCGGCGTGGCCCGAGACCCAGTACGGCGGTCGCAAGGCGCTCGCCCAGACCAGCAACATTGTGTTTAGCAACGGCAACTACGACCCGTGGTCGGGCACCGGCGTGTTAACGGATTTGTCCGAATCGGTCGTGGCGCTCGTGATTGACGGCGGCGCGCACCACGTGGACCTGTTCTTCCGCCACCCACTGGACCCGCCGGCGCTCACACAGGCCCGCGAGACCGAGAAACAGCACATGCGCAAGTGGACCCGCGCGTTTTACGCCCGCCAGGCCACGCGGGACAAGACCACCGCACTGTGAAGCAGCATTCCAGGCCGAGGGCGAGGCTGGGTCTGGTCGGACCCATCTCCGATCCAGCACCGGGATCGAATGGGCGCTGCTCTTGGTGCGACCTTCGCGCAACATTCCAAATGGATCCCCTCGAAGATTCGCATCATGCTTTGTTGTTAGACGGCTTCTTTGGACTCGTTCGAGTCGCCGAGTCCGCTGCGCACCAGAACGAATGGCGTTTAGACGCCCAGCTTCCGCGCTGCTGGACGCGTGTTGGTCGCTATGAACCAGGGTCCGTTCGATGGTTAGACCTCCCCCTGAAGGCTGCGCAGAACGGGACAACGCGAAGTTTGGTGCTTGGGGACGCATCTCCCCGACCTGCCAGATGGTCGAGCCCAAGCAGACCTGAGCGCGTCATCAAGAACCGGAAAAAACCTCGCTCGAGAAACCACCTCACTCGTAATTTACGAATAGAAATGCAAACTATATGCGTTTCTATCACCCGTTCCGAGCCATTTCCCATTTCCATGCACACATATCTTCCACCGAAGATTCGCTTCAGGCTGCTTGGAGATTGCGCATTGGCTTTTTTCTCGCGCTTTTGTGCTTCAGGATTGGCCCAAAATTCGCCCCCATATGGTCTTCGCCCGATCCTCTGCGCCGCTCCCCTCCGCTCCCCTCGTTTCGAAAAAAACAACAACCAAGCGGAGCTGGCGTGGGTGGCGGCCACACGCACACACACACACCTCCCTTCCGTCCATTCGCGGATTTGCGCTCGCCCCCTCAAGTCGCCCTCCTCCCTTCCGCACCTCCTCCGTCCTCGTCACCATGGCCGCCATCCGCACCACCTCGGCCATGAAGCAGATGCTCAAGCACGCGCGCAGCATGAGCTCGTCGTCCTCGCGCAAGTTCTTTGTGGGCGGCAACTGGAAGTGCAACGGCTCGGTCGCGCAGGCCAATGACCTCGTGGGCCTGCTCAACACGGCCAAGATCCCCAAGGACGTCGAGGTCGTGGTCGCGCCGGCCGCGCTCCACGCCGCCGATGTCAAGAAGTCGCTCCGCGGCGACGTGCGCGTGTCGGGCCAGGACGTCTGGTCGCAGGGCAACGGCGCCTTCACGGGCGAGACCTCGGCCGAGATGCTCAAGGACATTGGCGCCGAGTACACGCTCGTGGGCCACAGCGAGCGCCGCGAGAAGGGCGAGTCGAACGAGGTCGTGGCCAAGAAGGCCGCCTACGCGCTCGGCAAGGGCCTCGGCGTGATCGCCTGCATCGGTGAGACCAAGACCCACCGCGAGGCCGGCAAGACGCTCGCGGTCGTCACGGAGCAGCTCGACGCGTACGCCGCGCACATCAAGGACTGGACCAAGGTCGTGATCGCCTACGAGCCGGTCTGGGCCATCGGCACAGGCCTCACGGCCTCGCCCGAGCAGGCCCAGGACGTCCACGCCGCGATCCGCAAGTGGCTCGAGACCAAGGTCAGCAAGCAGGCCGCGCAGACCACGCGCGTGATCTACGGCGGCTCGGTCACGGCCTCGAACGCCACCGAGCTTTCGCAGAAGAACGACATTGACGGCTTCCTCGTGGGCGGCGCCTCGCTCAAGCCCGACTTCCTCCAGATCATCAACTGCCAGAACCCGACCGACAACGTTGGCGGCGCTGTGAACGTGGCCATCAACGGCTTTGGCCGCATTGGCCGCCTCGTGCTGCGTGCTGCGCAGAAGAACCCGCTCATTAACATCGTCGCGATTAACGACCCGTTCATCCCGACCCACTACATGGAGTACATGCTCCGCTACGACACGGTCCACGGCGTGTTTGATGGCTCGGTCTCGCACGACGAGGAGAACCTGATCGTGAACGGCAAGAAGATCCGCGTGTTCAACGAGATGAAGCCCAGCGAGATCAAGTGGAACACGGCCGACGTGCAGTACGTCGTCGAGTCCACGGGCGCGTTCACGACCACCGAGAAGGCCTCGGCCCACATGCAGAACGGCGTGGAGAAGGTTGTGATCTCGGCGCCGTCGGCCGACGCGCCGATGTTTGTGATCGGTGTCAACGAGCACGAGTACAAGAAGGACATGCACGTCGTCTCGAACGCGTCGTGCACGACCAACTGTCTCGCACCGCTCGCCAAGGTCGTGAACGACAACTTTGGCCTGAAGGAAGGTCTGATGACCACGGTCCACGCCGTCACGGCCACGCAACTCACGGTTGACGGCCCGTCCAAGAAGGACTGGCGCGGCGGCCGCGGCGCGTGCTTCAACATCATCCCGAGCTCCACGGGCGCCGCCAAGGCCGTGGGCAAGGTCATCCCGGAACTCAACGGCAAGCTCACGGGCATGTCGTTCCGCGTGCCGACGGCCGACGTCTCGGTCGTTGACCTCACGTGTCGCCTCAACAAGAAGGCCTCGTACGACGAGATCAAGCAGGCCATCAAGCACGCCAGCGAGAACGAGATGAGCGGCATCCTCGGTTACACGGACGAGCTCGTGGTCTCGAGCGACTTTATCGGCGACGCGCGCTCGTCGATCTTCGACGCCCAGGCCGGCATCGCGCTCACGGACGACTTTGTCAAGCTCGTCTCGTGGTACGACAACGAGTGGGGCTACTCGAACCGTGTCATCGACCTCATCACGCACATGGTCAAGAGCGAATAAGCGATTCCAAGCTTCCCCGTATGAGACGTGAGGATGTGTTTCTCTCTCTGTACCTGTCCTTCAATACTGACAACCAAATGCAACATATACCGGGTTTTCTCTCTCTCCTTCTTTGATCTCTTGGTCTCTCCCGCATGACAGTCTCACTTGTGTGTTCTCGCAGTGCGAAATGAGAGGCGTGGGCTCACTTAAGATTCCCAGGCTAGCAGCACTCGACAGCACGGCATGCCTCGATGATGGGAACTCGTCCTTCCTCTGGATGCTCTAGACGCCACTGGAAGGAATGAATAGTTGGAAATGGCCTCACAGACTTCAGTTGTCTTTGGACTTCCCATGTATTTTCTCTCTCACCAGTTCTCTGTGGCTGTTCTTGTCTTTCCTATGCAGCAATGTACACGTTGGCAAAGCTTCCCGCTCTCTCTACGCCCGGGTCGCGGTTGGGTTGCAGTCGGGCCCACTCGCCCTTCTAGTAGTTGACGCCCGCAACGTTGGCCTCGGGACTCACGGGCAGTGTCTCGTGGAACCGCTTGAAGTCGATCACGGCGCCGCCCGTGGCCGGGTCCACGTCCACGCAGTTGGCGAAGCGGTGGTCGAACAGGATGTCCTCGAGCTTGAACGAGTGGCGCACCTGGATCGTCGCCGACGTCACGGCGTCAATACCTTCGACCAGCACCACGATTTCCATCTATGACAGCACACACACAGATTGAATGGTCAGTGCCAACTCGAAGACACTCCATCGGGTGTATCCCACGACGCACCTGCGATTCCTCCCAGTACTTCTTGATATCTTCGACCACAGCTTCGTGCGCGAGCTCGGGCGTCGCGGGCGGCTGCGACTGGTCCCCGGTCGCCAAGTTGCAGCGGCAGTTGTTGCAGAGCTGCGTGCGTGGCACGTTGACAAGGTTGTCGCGGTCGCCGTTGTCAGCGTCGGCCTGGCGCGCGATGACCTCGGGGAACATGTACGCGGTCGCCGGGTTGTGGTGGAAGCCACAGGTCGAGCTGTCCTTGGGGCGCAGCAGCGGCGACCACTTGTCGAGGCGGTGGACCACGACCGAGGGCAGCGCGAGCAGCATCATGCCGTTGATCTCGTCGTCCGGGTGCTGGATGCGCATCGGGTACGACTGGAAGTAGTAGTGCTGGCCAAACTCGACGTCGTGGCGGATCGCGTAGAGGCGCACGTGGGCCTCGACGAGCTGGTGCTTGCGCATCTCGCAGACCTGGAACATAAAGTAGAGGTGCCCGCGCACGCGGCGCACGACGGCCGTGCTGCTAAGCACGATCGTGTTGGCGCGCGACTGCGCGCGCGCGACGCGCTGGAAGATCACACCGATCGTAATGGCGTTGAGCAGCACGGCCACGAGCGACTGCAATGTGATCAACACTTGCATGTTGAAGCACTCGCCAAAGAACACGTCACCGCCGTTCGTGCCAAAGCCGATCGTGAACATAGTCGAGACCGAGAAGCCGAAGCCGTCGAGGTGCGAATTCACGCCGGTCTTGCACTTGTCCTTGTTGGGCACGGTGTAGAGCAGTCCAAAGATGATCAGCGCGAGGATGTACTGCATGGACAGACACCAACAGGATAGCGGAGACGCCGTTAGACTCGAAGGGGTCATTTGAGGGGAAGACACACGACGTACGCAGGACATAAGGATGCCGACGACTTTGCTCAGACGCATGTTGACGAGCGTGTGGAACGGGTCTTGCAGATACAGCTTCCAGTAGTGGTCGACTTTCTGACGGCGGATGCTACAACACAAGTCATAACTCAGTCCATACGCTTCGAACCAGCACCGGAATTTCAGCTCCCGACACAACGTACTTCCATCGCCCTTTGGAGCGGTCGTGGTCCGGGTCGCGGTCCATGATGCGCGTCGTGGCCACGGGCATGTTGAGCGCCTTGACGCCGGGCGCGCTGGGCGGCTGGTAGCCGCCCGTGGACGACGAGCTGCGCGTGGGCGCGTGGCGGTGGATCAGCGGCGACTGCGCGTTCGCGGACGCCGAGCCGCTCGCGCTCACGCGTCTAATCGGTGCGGTGCTGGCATCGTCATGGAGCGCGTAGGCCGCGCCGTCGTCGGTCGCCTTCATGTCCGACTGGCAGTGGCCAATTAACAATAGTGGACTGAAGAGGGAGAGGGGGAGAAGGCCGACGACCCATCGCGACACAACGATATGTTGAGCAACAGAGTAGCGCCATCGAAACGAAGAAGCAACTTTAAAACGACTTTAGTACAACATATGTCTAACACAGAGTGCATCCTAACTTGTCGCAGACCACTTGGACGCGTTGTTGGGAGGGAGGAACACGATCTTCTGGTCCGGGGGGTGCTGTGACGTGGTGAATCGTCCGTGCGTCATTTACAGTTAGTACGATATGGCGACTAACGTCTACAAGCTACAGCATCCAGGCTCGTGCACGGGCATGTTCTGGCGTGCGGACCCACGGCCTCATGCCGCCAAGAAGGCCACGCAAGTGGGAGGTTGGGCCTAACCTATCCAATTAGTCTGGCACCCAGCCAGATAGACGCACTGACTTGATTTCGCGGTTCCATCAGGTGCCGACTGGCCGCGGAACGGGTCTATCCTTGTGGGCGTCGAGCACGATGTCGGCGGCGAGCAGTACCTGGAAGTATCGGCATGGAGGCCGAGCGGCTCGAGTGGGCTGATCGAGGGCTGCGTCGGGCTCTGGATGCCCTTCCACCCAGGGCGGGCTCTTGCTTCACCCAGCGACGCTTTAGACCACCACAAAATGTACTGGTTTTATGATAGGTTCACTACTGAACCAATCACAGTTCTATTCTGTATTATTCTAGACCAATCATGATCTCTGTGCCAAAACAGGGTTTCCGATGGAAACTATGGGTTAACTTACACTGTTTAGAAACTCACTCTTGCCTGCACTCGTGGGTCGTCTTCGACACTGCGCCCACCATGGACTACCGGTACACTGTAAGAGATGCTCGCTCAACAACCCTCGGGCTCCTCGGGATCCGCGTCGTCGAAACCATCGAATGGGCAAACAACTTTGGCAAGCGGATGCAAACTCGCGACGAGAGGCCGGAATGGTCCAGTAAAGAGTCGACCGGATCGGCTCCATCGCAACATGCAACACGTTTCGCACCGAGCGTTCAGAAAATAGAGCCGCGGCTTTCGCGCATGCTCCTCAACGACGGAAGGAAAAGATCTTCTGGGATCGTAGGTATCCACTTCTTTCCGGAAACACACATTAAAGAAGTACATTAGCCAACGATACTGAATAAAACACGGATTTAGCAACATGATTTGGGTTCTGTACCCATTCTGGAAGTGAGACCATGCGACTTGAAGTTCCATGCGCTGCATCAAGCTCGTTTCTCCCACCCTTGCGTCAGTGAGTTACACAAGACAACTGGAATGGGTCCAGTAAACGACGGCGCGCAACAGCAGCAGCGGCAGTAGCAGAGCGACGAACGCGTGGCTCTCGGCGAAAGAAACGAAAGCACCTGCTGGCTTGGTATCAGTTCCGGTATCTCTTCCATGAGGTCGCATGAGTGGCGTGTGATTTCACAGAGCGCAGCAGCACCATGTTTTAAATCACTTTGCGTCCAGCAGACCGTTAAACTCTTCAAAACTCTTCTGGAGTCTCCCATGCGAAACAAATCACATTTCTGCGTCGCGTATCTACTGAATCAACGGTGATCCAATATCATTCTACTGATTGAAAGCATGTTTACATAATATGCTACTGAATTAATGGAACCTGCTGCTCGTAAAAACCGGTTTTTCGACCGGTATTTGTGACGTGTGGCTCTCGAAGCGGCGCGCCATGCAACTCTTGCAAGGTCCGGACGTCGGCGGCCATGGACCGGACGCATTGCCGCTGCATGGAGAGACCGGGGCACACGAAACAGGGCGCAGACGAGTTCTGTGATTTTCTATGGGGACACAGCCACCCACCGCAGTGCGGTGGGTTGTTCGAGAAGGAGTGAATGCGGCCGCGCACAGTGCGCGCTCGTTCCGTCGTGTGGGGGGCCTCGTGAGCGAGTCGGAACTGGAACGCTGCTCTGCCTTCCCTCGCAGAGCGCCCCCATCTCCCTTTCCAGTCTCCTCCTCTTCACGGAAACACTGTCCAGTGTGTGCACTTGTCGAGTGGTTGCGCCTGCCCACGCCTTCGAACCCCACGCTGTCGGCAGCGCTCACTCTTGATCTGGACCGACCGACACGACACTGCTTCCGTTCTTCCACCCCACCGTAACCATCATGGCCATGGAGACTCTGACCGCGCGCGTCGTGGGCTTTACGAGCGGCTCGCCTGTGACCTACACGACCGAAGTGACGCACGCGGCCTCGGGCGCGTCCTACGCGCTGGACCTGCGCTACTCGACGTTCTTCGCGGCCTATGCCAAGCTCGTCGAGCTCGACAGCAGCTTCGTGTTCGACTTCCCCAAGAAAGGCGGCTTCTTCTCGTCGCCGCCACCGGAGGAGCGCCAGCCACAGCTCGACGCGTTCGTGGTCGCGGCGCTCGCACACCTGGCGAAGCGCGAGTTTGCTGACGAGCTGAGCGCCGTGCTGGCGGAGCTGCTTGAGGTGGCTGCCCACGTCGTGGAAGTGGAGAAGGAAGAGGAGAAAGAAGAGGACGTCGCCCACTCGGAGACGTCCGAGTCGAGCATCGAGGAGCCCGTGGCCGAGCCCATTGCGCAGCTCGTGGCGGAGGCTGCCGCCAAGGACAAAGAGACCGTGCCGGTCGTGGTGGAGGAGCACAAGGAAGAGGAGAAAGAGGAGGCGATTGTGGCCCACGTGGAGAAGGAAGAGGAGGTGACTGTGACTGTGGAGGAGGCCCAGCAGCAGGAGGAGGCGATGGTGGAGGAGGCCCACAAGGACGAGGAGGTCACCGTCGAGACGACCGAGGTCGTGGCAGTGGAGGAGGAGACCACCGTCACGGAGGAGATCAAGGTCGAGGAGACCGTCACCAAGGTGGAGGAGACCACCACGGTAGTGGAACAGGTCGAAGTCGTCCAAGAAGAAGTCGCACAAGTCGCGGAAGAGACGGCCGCCGTCGTGGAGAAGGAAGCGGTCGTGGCCAAGAGCCCGTCGTCGTCGCCCAAGAAGAAGAAGAAGAGCAAGACCAAGGCCACGGCGGCGGCGCCAAGTGATCCGTTCGCGGTCACGTCGACGGTCACGACCACGACCGCGGGCGGCGGTGAAGTGCAGCACATCACGTTCGCGAACGGCATGCAGCTCAAGAAGAAGGCGCTCTCGGAGGAGCAGAAGCGGCTGCGCAACATGCGCCGCAAGGAGAAGCGCAAGAAGGCGTCGCTCAAGATCCGCGGCGGCTCGGCGCGCGCGAACAAGGCCGACATGACCAGCAGCACGGACGACAGCGAGTGAGTGAACACAGCGGAGAGAGTACGTTTGGTTTATCGTAGGTAGGAAAAAAAGATCGATCAGAACCCAGTAGGCAGCACACAAGTAGTCGTAGAGTAGGAACCGTAGATAGTTAGTTTATTTGCCAGCAGAGAGGAGACAAGGGGTTTCATAAGTTGAAATACTCGATATGAGCGAGGGCCTTTGTAAGGGCCCTCGAGAACCAGCCAACAGGTAGCCGTCTTTACGTGAAGAAGCTCATCTCTTTGGCGTCTTGCAAGTCGGACTGGAGCGCGTTGCGCGCGTTGCACTGTCGTTTCCAAAATCACGATCACTGTCAGCATCACACCCATCCACGTGGTACATAACAATGACAGACGTACCAGCGAGACGACATCGTCCCGGAGCCGCTTGATCTGGTCGCGGTCGCGCTGCTGCCTGGCCTGGAACTCGCGCTGCATGTGGACCAGCACGCTCTCCTTCTCGGTTGCGACCGACTGCAACTGTGTCTGCAGCGTCGTGATCTCCGCTTCTAGCTCACCGATCTTGGCGTCGCGCTCTTGGAGCTGGGACTCTAGTTCACTGCGATCGAAATCGGCATCGCGTTCGGCCTGTCTCAGCTCATGGAGCTGCGCGCTCTTGAGGCTGAGCTGCCGCTGGAGGTACGAGTTGCCGTCTGCAAGGGCCGACACTTGCGCGCGCAGCTCGAGCACATTGGCCGCGTGCTGCTTGTTGGTCGCGCGCAGCACGGCCACGACGTTCTCGTGGTTCGTACGCATCGTCACGATCTCCTTCTCGAGGTCGACCACGCGCACGGCGTTCGCGGCTGCCGAGGATACCGACGTCGTGCCGAACGCGAACGTCGAGTGACGCCGGTCCACCGAGGCCCTACGGAGCGGAGACGACGATGGCGAGGTCTCGCGCGTGTCGTTGCTAGTATCCTGTGGATCAATCTGTGGCGACAGCGGCAGTGGCATCGATGGCGGCGCCACGGTCGAGTGACTCGTGTGGTTGTTTGGCTCGGCGAGCGCTCGCGTGAGCGCCGCAAACTCGTGGTCCTCGTCAAAGATCGACGGCATCCTGGTCTCCGTTGTCCCCACGGGCGCAACCGCGTGCTGAACGGCGTGCGGAGACGGCGGCGGTTTCGCTACGGCAGGAGCAAGCTCGTGGTGGCTGTGGAACGCGATCGATTGGTGGCGCGAGACGACGTGCTGCTTGTGCATCGGCGGCGGCGACGCGATCGCTGGCGGCGGGATCATGCTCGCGCGCTTGGGTGTCCTAGGAGACGGCGACTTGACTGGCGATGGCGCTGTCGTCGTACTGGCCGTCGCCATGGCGCCGTGGAGCAAGCTCTGCCCGAGCTTGGCGGGCGTCTGGAGCACGCGGTGGAAGCTCTTGAACGTGCGCTGCAACGCACTCGTGGGTGTCGTCGACGTCGGGGCTCCACCCCTCGGCGACGACGACATGGACGAGCCATGGGCGTCCTGCGCGTCGACGGACGCGCCACTGTCGCTGCTGCCGTTCGCCGTATGGGCGTCGCCTTCGTCGCTCGTGTCGTTCATCACGGGCGACGGCGGGTTCTTGACGTAGCTGGGCTGCTCCTTCACGTAGAAAATCTCTTTGCGGCGCACAAAGACGCCGTGGAGCGGCGCGCAGTGGAAGTACGCGACGCCTTGGCGGCCGCCGTCGTGCTCTCCTTTGGCCTCGTCCAGCGCGACGCCGTACCACTCGCCGGCCTCGCCCGCGAGCTTGCCAACGTACCGCACGTAGCCAGCGCGCCGCTTGGAGAGCACGACGCGCGCGTCCAGCGGCACGCGGCCGAGGTTGCTGGGCGAGGAAGTCGTGGAGGACGGGATCATGGAGACGCCGGCGCCATGGGAGGAGGAAGAGGAGGAGGACGTCGAGATGTGGAGCGAGAGGCTTGCCGTGCGCGCGCGCGGGATGCCCGTGCTCATGCTGGGTCTCCTTGAGTCTTGGTGGGGACCAAGGAGGTCGATGCGGTGCGTCAAAAAAGAGAGGAGCGGAGATCAGTAATGCTGCGGGCAAGCAGGACGGTCCCCCACGGAGGACCAAAGCGGAGCAGCGTTTGGTTCTCCCCTCCACTTCCTCCTGCGAGGAGAACAAGAGACCATTGGGGGTTCGAGCCCCTTCCTCATCTGCTGGTTCCTCGAGGACGTGAACGGAACGCGGGCGCAGCTGACCACGGCCCCCGCGAGTACCAAGCAGAGATCCAGTGCCACGGCACTGGATCTGCCACGGCGGAACCAGAACCAAAACCTCCGACAACCCACAATACTGTCGCTATCCATAGAAAACCATGCTGGCGTCGTGATGGGCTCGTGCGGCCTTTCGAGATCGCCTTTTTTGTTTTTTGGTAAAACACCATTTAGGATCCAATTGTTATTATAGACAAACCAGAGGTCTCCGCCCGCCATATCCAACGGCCGTTGATCGACAAAGCGGACAGCGCCTCAATAGAAACAAGTCTGTGCGTGTACTGTATTCGCCCGACAAAAACTGACATCACCCGACGACATCCCGATCGACTCGCGTCGCCCTTTCTTTACGCGCATGGCTCGCAGTGCGAGTCCGGGCAGAAACCCATGGCGCAGTTGGCCGTGCACCACACGTCGAGGCTCTTGTCGCCGCCCTTGCCGCGCACGCACGTGCCCATGGACGGGTCGCCCGACGGGGGCGTGACCGTGCCCGGGGCCGGGTCGGTCTGGGCCGGCACGGGCACGGGGGCTGGGGTGGCTGGCACAGGGCGTGGCGTCGTGGCATTGACGCTGGGCGCACTGGGCGGTGCGGCGGTGCCACCGGCGGTGCCACCGGCACTGCCACCGGTGCTCACACGCACGCAGTTGTCGAAGAACTCCCACGGCGACGTGTGCGTGGCCATCCAGACCCAGCGCAGCTCGCACGAGCCGCTCTTGCACTTGGCAAAATCCACAGGGATCTTCTTGTTGGGAAACTCTTTCCAGCACTCGGTGGCCGACACGACCTTGGTGTTGTCGAGCCAGATCTCGCACGGGCCGATGTGCTGCGCGCTAATGTCAAAGGCCACGACGCCGTCGGCCGGCGCGGGCTGCACGGCCGCGTTCGCGTCGGTCTTGCCGCACTTCGAGCCTGCCTGCTCGGCAAGCGCGCGGATCTCGTCGTTGCCGCCGTACGGCCCGGGCGTGCCCGGCGAGAGCGCCGACGGCGCGTTCTTGTTGTAGATGTCGGCGAAGGCGGGCTTGGGCGCGCTCATAGAGCCGTGGGCGTGCACGGCGGCGGGCAACGCAAGCGCGAGCGCAGTCAGAGCGAGCGAGCACGAGCGGACCATGATGGCGTGGGGAAGAAGTGGGGGAAGAGGAGGTGGTTTGGTGGATGGCAAATTGCCGAGTGATCGCTATGGCTCGGTCTCGGGCAGCACTGCTCACCAGCTCATGACGAGCTAGCTGGTGACCCGAAGGAGGACGGATCGACCTCTCCCTCTAGTCTCACTCGTCCTCCGCATCGTCCACGACCAGCTGAAATGGCGGAAGCGAGTCGGAGACCGAGACGAGAGATCTACGGAAGGCGCCGGCGCCTGCCACGTTGGCAAGTGAGACCGTCATGTGGCCGCGGGGGATCGACTCGCAAGCCAGCCGGATTCGCGGAGCACGGTCGCGTTTTTGTTAGGCGCGCGGACTTGACTTCAACGTGCGTTGTGGTGTGGCTTGGCCCCAGACCGCTCGAGACAGTCTGGCGATCTGGCTCGCGGCACATGATCCAGCGTGGGTGGGTCGTCATCGCCTGCGACGTGTGTACACGTACATTTTGTATGCGAAGTCACCATTTGGCGGCACGCAGTCATCTGCCGGTGACAGGCGTTTGCTGACACAAGAGCCAGCCGGACCGCTGCGTCGCGCCTAGAAGACGTGCAACGCAACCGCCCGAAAGGCTGCACCCCAAACGGAGGCCACGCCCAGATTGTACAGTCGACGTTAACGTCCTTCCTCCCAACGCTACGTGTGACATGGCGCGTCACGCTGGGGGCGCGCGGCCTTCTATGCGACTCGTCGAAGCGCTGGCCATGGTGCCAGCTGCTTTCGCTGCGAGTGCTACTGAGGGTGTGGCCCTCGTCGTGGAAGGATGCCATGAAGCGAAGAGCCATCCTAGCGGTACATATGCATGGCGACGACCGACGGCCAGTGGCGCGAAGGGATCCACGGTTGCGTCGGCCCTTGGCTGGAAACGGTTTGGCGTGCGAGGGTGCGTCCACGTGGTTTCGAGGCGTCGGTCGTCCGTGCCTTTCGTCCCCTCAAGCGAACAACAAAAGATGGCAACGCTGGGTCGCATCCATCACTCTGGACTGGCGTGGGCGGCTGTTGCGGCCTGGAGCTTGGCCTTGTAAAACTCGCTCACGCGCGCGGCCCACTGCAAGTGCGTGTCGTCCCCAGGCGGCTCATAGTCGCGCGGCGGCTGCTTCACGGGCGACAGCTTGGGCTCGTCCGGAGCGTACGGCGGAGGAGGCTGCCGCGTCGGAGAGCGCGCTCCTCTCGGTCTCCGCTCGAGTGGCCGCTCGGGTGCTCGTGCAGCGGCGGCCCGTGCCGTTACAATACGTGAGACCACACGACTGGTCGTGGTCGGTCTTTTCGTATCGCTCATAGTGGCCGTCGTCGCGGACAGAGGCCGACGGTCGACGGGATGGAGTCGAGGCGGCTGCTGCGGGTGTTGTGTGTATCGGGAGCTGACCACGGTCTTGCCGCGATGCAGCAGGTTCTGGACGAGATCGTCCAGCACGAAGCGCTGCTGGAGCCGCAGCGCGTCGCGCACTTGCACGTCGATCGCTTGTTCCTCGTCCGCTTCGTCGTGCGTTGTATCGCTCGCCGCTGACGCCCAGTTCGTGTACGTGGGCGGCTCGAGCGACGACGCCGAGGCCGATCCTTGCAGCGCACGCGTTGTACTCAGCGAGTCTCGCCTGCGCGACGGCGTGGGCACAGCCTTGTTCTGCTCTGTGGTCTCGTCGACGGTCGTGAGCCCGCTCTTTGAGAACGAGTGGCCCGCGCGCTGCTGGAACGTCAGCTTGTCGCTGCGACGCACGTCGTAGGCACCGACGCCAGGGGATGCCGTGGCCTTGGAGATCGACTTTGGAATACTACTGGCCGTCGGCATCTCGGGCTCGAATGTCCAGTACGCTGGCTTTGTCGACACGTACACCGGCGGGAAGGACCCCGAGTGGGCTCGTTGAACGCGCCGTGGCGTGGGCGTTGGCTTGCCTGGCGGCTCGACGCGGTGTGGTGGTTGTTCTTCGCTGAGGCCATACGCCGGCGGTGGATCGCTCGCCTCAACTGTAACTTCATCAACGCGGGGTTGCGTTGCGAGGCTCGTGAGCAGTCGCGTGATTTCCTCCATCTTGGTCAGAATCGACGGCGCCACGGGCGCTGTCGACGTCGAGAGCAGCGACAGCGACTGCAGGAACGTCTCGGCCGCGAGAAACGCCGCACGCGTCACAGCGGCCGCGGCGCCTCGTGAAAGCACGACAGCAGTTTCCTCCACCAACCACGGCTGCGCTCGGATCAGACTCGTGAGCGCGGTCGTGAGCGCGTCGTGGAGCTTCGTGAAGCTGCCCGCGCGCTCCTCCGCCTCCACGGCCACGTCCTTCGCGTCATCTGGTTCTTGCGGACGTGACACGGCGACACTGCCGTGGGTCGCGCCAGAGGACGCACTGACGGCGCGGTCGGATCCGCCGTCATCCGTGTGGTCGTGAACGGACGCCGCTGGCTCATGCCACTCTGCCGCTTTCACTCGTTGCAGCTTCTTCTTGCGCTTGGCGGTCGACCGCACCGGCGTGGAACCCTCAGAAAGCGCTTCGATGCCGCTTGTTCGTCGCTCCAGCGCTCGGTGTGGTTGCCCCGTGGACCGCGGCCACCACGCGTTCGTATCGGCGGACGTCTCACTCGCTTTCTGCGCCGCGAGCGCTTCGAGAAAGAAACGGAAATACAGCACGCGCTGGAGCGCAACCACACTCGACCACTGGAAGCGCCTCGCGAGTTCACACTGGAACACAGACCACAATTGTCAGGGTCGGCGTCATCAATCACCCAAGCTCTACTCGTTCGTACCGGATTAAGCTGCATGAACGCGACGACGGCGGTGTCTTTGTCGCGTTCCGACGCCGGTATTCGGACGTGGAGCGCGTGGAGCAGCTCGGTCACGAGTGCACCACGCGTTGCGCCGCCGGTCTCCTCTTGGTGGTTGTTCTCTGTCTTGTGTAGCCCCGGGACCAGTGCTTGCACGACGCGCAGTAGCAAACGCTGCATGCGGACGCCCGGGTGCGGCCGCAGCACGTAGTGGCGGTGCAGCGCCGCGTTCAGGATCGCGAGTTTCGCTTCGCTGAGCCGCTTGCGCGAGATCTCGGCGACCATACCACGCAGACGCGCGAACTGGTCCAACGGCACAAACCAGCTCACGCCGAGGAGCGTCTCGAGCGAAAGCGTGGCGTACTCGGGGTTGTGGAGGAATACGTTCCTCGCGGTCGCCGATGCGGACGTCGTCGTCGTCGAGTCCGCGAAGAGGTCGTCTAGGATGCTGTTCAGCTCCCACTGTGTCATGAACAAACCGAGCGCGAGATCCCCGAGCGCGGGCTTGGGTTCGTCCTGCGCGATCGCGTGGAGCTCGGCGAGGCACTGCACCGCCTGCAGCATCGCCTTCTCCATGCAGAACCGCACGGCCGTCGGCAGCAGCCCGGCGTCTTCGAACGGACGGTCTTCTTCGAGCCAGCCCGCGGGCTTGGGGCGGCGTCTGGACGTGGTCGCGGCGGCTAATGCTTGTGGTGTTGACTTACTTGGACGTGGCTGGCGCGCGGAGCCTTGGATCTGTTCGTCGAGGCGCCGTTCGCGGTCCAGTTTTGCGCGCAGCGACGATCCGCTCTTGCCGACAGTCGGAACGTGAGGTGCTTTGGTTGGATGGCGGACAGTATTGGTCGTGTCCTGTCCAGCAGGCGCGTCGCGGGCGTCGTTGGCTTCGTCTTCATAGCGAGAACTGAACATGAGGCTCCAGGTTTCGCGTACTTTGGCTTGCAGCGGATCGACCACCGGTGCGACTGGTGGTGGTGATGGTGTGTGTAGTCGGTCATCGGCGCGCTTGACAGTGCCAGTGGCCGCATGCTCGTCGGCAGGAGGCACGCTTGGAGACGAGGTGGCCAGGGGTTCTGCTGGAGCCAATGGCTGTTCTTGTGGGCTCTTTGCGTCAACATCAGTCTCAGGAACGCGTGGCTCGACTTCTGACACAGACCCCGCGCTCACATCGCACTCAACGTGCTCCACAACCGGTTCCAAGGACACTGGAGCCGAGTCATCGCGGAGAGGAGTCGCATCAACTTGAGGTGCGACAGGTGCTACTCGCACGGCAGTCTCAGAAAACGCTGGCGCTGGGTCTTTGTGGACAGGAGTGACTTCGGCGTGAGACGCAACCGCTTGCAGTGGCGACAGAGATGCTGGCACTGGCCCACCCAACGTGTCCGTCGGGTTGGCGACCGCACTCTCGTTGCCGTCGTATCCTCGAATCACTGGTGTAGGGTCGTACACCAGTTCGTGCGGGTCTCTAGGCGGCTCTTTCTCCGTCCGGGTCTTCGTCGTGTCTGTCGCCGTCCCTCGCCCCTCAACCGCCCCCACCACGATGTCTTGAGCGGCAGCAGTGATCACACCGGCGCCATCTTCTTCATGCTGATCGCTTTGCATCTCGATGCCAGTGTCATTGCGTGTCCTGAGCCTACAATATATAACACGACGACCCGCCCTGCCCCCAGGTCTCCAAAATAAAACCCACAGCAACGAAAATAGGCCTCCCAAAATCCACACACAAACGGCCTTTTCGGCACTTTCTCTCACCTCATACTCTGCTCTCGGCATCTTCTTTACTCGATCGGCGGCTCCGGGAACGGCGTATTTGTGAGCAAGTAGCGCCAGATGAGCCAGCCAAAGATCTCGACGTGGAGCGTCACGCGGTGGCCGTGGCCAAACATGATCACGATGGACCCGGACAGCGCCGGCGTCGACTTGGTCGTCCAGTTGATAAAGTACAAATTGGATGTCGGCGAGAACGGCGTGATCGCAAACTCGGCAAAGCGATCACCCGGTGGCAGCCGGAAGAGCCACGCCCAGAACGAACGGATCTTGCCCTTGTTGCGCATGCGCAGCGACGTGCGCCAAAAGTCCTTGATGCTTTCGATGCCATAGTAGCAGCGCGAAGGCATCGACACGGCCAGCACCGAGTTGAGATCCCAGATCGAGTCGGCGTCCAGCACGAAGTCCTTGGGCAGCGACTGCGTGAAAATCTCCTTGATCTTGAGCAAAATGTCCATCTGGATGCCGCGCGTGAGCGAGTTGCGCTTCTCGTCGTCGAGCTCAATGTTCTTCACGAGCATCTCCGACAGCGCACGGTTCTCAGATGCGAGCACGTCGGCCTTGCGCTTGAGGTACTCGTACTTGAGCGCCTGGCGCTGGCGACACTTCTTGACGGCCGCGCGGTTGCGCTCGCGCTTCTGCTCCGACGAGTAGTTCATGCTCTTGCGGCCGCAGCGACGTTTGGGCTCGGCGTATCCGTCCGGGTGGCTGCTGTTCCCGCCATTGCTGTTGCCGTTCTTCGCACTGGCAGCCTTGGACGACGACTTCCTCGTACTCTCCGCCTGGCCACTGTTTGCCAGCGCCATGTCCTCTGCTGTGTCCCGCGCCTTGCGCTTCGACGCCGCCGGTTCTTTCCGTTTCTTCGAAGCTGCCTGTGGCCGTGGAGGTGTCTGCGCGGCCGCCGCCTGGGCCTGAGCCCGAGCTTGTGCGGCCGCCTCGCGGGCCTCACGCGCCGCTGCTGCCTTCGACTGTCGAGCCTGCTTGGGCGCAGCGGCCGCCGTCGCTGCCGCGGGCATTGGTGCCGCCACGGGTGGCATCGCGTACTCCTTCGCGTGCTCCATCATGTACGGATCCATCCCGCTTTTTTCCTCGGCGAGAGACTGCGTCCCTGCCATGCCTCGCGCAGGCGCAACGCCCGTCGCGCGTCCACGCGCGCGGCCGTTCGAGCCGGCTGACGTCGGACGCGGCTGCCCGTTCGGCCCACTGCCTCCTCCAGAGCCTGAGCCACGGCGTTGGTCGGGCATCGGCGGTGGCGCCGACAGCTCGCGCTCCATCATCACCATCGCCTCGTACTCTTGCATCGACAGCTGGGCCGTCACGGCCGGCGGCAGCGCACGCTCGTTCAGGTTCACGGGGCCTCGCGCGCTCCGCCCACGCGCCATCGCGCCGGGCAGTTGCTGCATGGACATCGACATGTGCTCGATCTCGTCATAACTGAGCGACGCTGACTGCATCTGTGCCTGCGACTGATTCTGCACTTGTAGCGGAGGAGCATGAGGCCCACCGGGCTCGACGAGCCGCGTGCTCGAGGCCATCGGGTTGCGACGCGTCGCGACCCATTCGCCGGTGCGTTGCGAGCTGTGGAGCGCGGCCGCGGGCGTCACGATGCGTGAGCCGGGGCTGTTCTCGTACCCGGACGGAGTGGAGCCCATGCCGGCGCGGTGCATCCACATCTGAGTCGACGCCTGCGTGGTCATCGTACCTCCTCCCCCTCCTCCAGGTCCTCCTCTGTTGGCCGACGGCGGCTGGAGCTCGCGGTGGATGCGACGCGCGCTATCGTATGGGTCGAGTTCACGCGCCCACGCGGCGGCGGCGCTCGACATCGTGGGAGGAGGAGCAGCGCCACTGCTGGGAGAGGGGCCGGCGGAGGACGAGGAGGACGGCGGTGGGCCGCCGCGGTACCCGACGGGCGAGAAACGGTCGCGCTCCTGCTCCATGAGCCGCCGGCGCATAATCATCATCTCCTGCTGCGTGCGCGGCGTGTTCGGGGACGGCGGAGCGTATTGCGCGTAGCCGGCGCGCTGCGGCGGCGGACGAAGCTGCGGCTGCTGGTGTTGCTGAGACGGCGGACCGTACATAGCGGATTGGTTTGGACCTCCTCCTCCTCCTCCTGCTCCTCCATTGGCGTTCATCATGCCGTCGCGTGTCGAGAGGTCGTAGCTATTAACCGGCACTCGGTAGTTGGGGGACGGCGCAGGCCCGCGCGGTCCTCCTCCGCCGAGAGGCGTGCCTCCTCCATTGACCATGGGTCCGCCTGGGCGCCCTCCTCCTTGAGTGCCGTTGCGCCGGTCTTCAAAGCCGTCGAAGTTGCTGGCTGTGCGACGGTACTTGGCGGGCGGCGCGTACCCTTCAGGTTGCATCTGCACCGGTGGATGCTGTTGCTGCTGGCGGCCTCCGGTCTTGGGCATGGTCATCGACGGCGGCGGCTGGGCGGCGTATCCTCCTCCATATCCTCCATGTTGCATGCTGTACTCGGCGGAGGGGCTCCACTGATCTCCTCCTCCTCCGCCTCCTCCACCTCGTCCACCAGCGGGTTCTCTAGGTGCACCGGTCATGCGCCGCGCCATGTACCTACCGGCGGGGGCGCTGCTGACTGGCTGCAGACTCTTCGCGAGCTCCTCGGGCGCCATCTCCATAGCTATGGCCAGTGCGGCGTCGTAGCCTCCTCCTCCTCCGCGCATGACGGGGGCTCCACCGGGAACACCGCGCGGACGGCCAACTTGCTGTGGCGGCGGAGCGCCTACCATAGCGGACGGCGGCGGACCTCCGGGCGGACCGCCTCCTCCGCCACCCATAGCCATCGATGACGGCGGAGCGTCTCCCCCACCCGGCGGCGCGCGGTAGCGCGGGTAGTTCTCCGCGTACATACTCGCCGACCTCTGAAGTGTGAAGTTTGTTCTCCCCAGCAGCCCAACGAGTGGAGCAGATCGAATACTGATGATGGGGATGCTCGTATTCGGCGAGCTTCTTCTTGATGTCCACGAGGGGTTCGCTTGTGGGACAGGAGTTGGCGAATGCAGAAAAGAAAAGCGAAATACCCTTCACCCCCTCTTGTTGGCAAAGAGTGTTTTGTTCCACCACCCACCGTTGTGCTGTACGCTTTGCCTGTTTGTGTGGGAGGCGACAGACGAGCTTGGAAGGGGGGGTGAAGCGATTTCCGAGCGAACAAAACAGACCAGATGGCGGAGAGCAGAGAAAAAAGAATTTCGAAAATCTTCAAGAACAAAAACGTATTTCATCCATCCATTAATACAAGAGAATACGATTACAAAGGTTCTGAGGTTTGGAGTCAAACACACAAGAACAACACATCCGGCTTTAGATGGGCCGACGGGATCACAAAGAAGATGGTAATAGTAATCGAGAACATTATAACGTTTCAAGTTTTCCATCCTGAAAGGCTGTTGCCTGGCTGTAACCGTCATGTGCGTGCGCTTCTTTCTCTCAAAGAGGGTAGGGTTGTGTTTGAGCCTCAATTTTGAGTTCTGTTCACGGCTCTGCAGACTGCCGAGCCTTGTAAAAGAGGGAGCACCAATTCTATTGTGTGGCGGCGACTGACGGTTCGACCGATTATCCGCTGTTGTTGTTTCAGACAGCTGTAGAGCTGCAAACGGAAGGTGTGTCTGCTGCGCTGTGCTGGAGGCGCGCGCACATGACGGATCCGTTATTAAACCGATCCGCGCGTTCAGTCGACGTTGGTGGTCAATTCGTCCTACGTACGCCTAACCGCACGAAGCCCACATCTCCATCGGAGATTCTCCTTTTCTCTAAGAAGAGATCATGAAAAAAGGAGAATCTTAAATAAAACCTCGTGTGTGGCAAGGTTTTGAGGTTTCGTCTCCAACAATCCAATCCGACCGTTGACCACCGGGTCCCAATCTTCTTGAGCTGAACCTGAGTGAGCTCCATGGACAGACGCGATGTCTTCTTCTTCTTTGCACCAACACTGGTGTTATCCTCAATCCAGCGGCATACTGTACTGCAG